>PVJI01005363.1:86366-97345 GCA_004026765.1 Micronycteris hirsuta | reverse complement strand
ATGGGAATTCCTTTGTAGGTAACTGTCTCCTTTTCTCTTGCTGCTTGTAAGATTCTTTCCTTATTCTTGACCTTGGGTAATGTTATTATGATGTGCCTTGGTGTGTTCCTCTTTGGGTCCCGCTTCTTTGGGGTTCTCTGAGCTTCTTGGACTTCCAGGAAGCCTATTTCCTTTGCCAGATTTGGGAAGTTCTCATTCACTATCTGTTCAAAAATTCGTTCAATTTCTTGGTGTTCCTCTTGTCCTTCTGGCAGCCCTATGATCCGGATGTTGGGTCATTTACAAATGTCTCTGAGGTTCTTGAGTCCCTCCTCATTTTTTTTGAATTCTTGTTTCTTCCTTCTGGTCCACCCCATTGGTTTGAGTCCCAGCTTCCTTTTTTTCCCTATTGGTTCCCTGTAAATCTTCCTCCATTATCTTTATCGTATTCTTCATTTGTTCAACTATTTGCGTCCACCTTTCTTCCAGTTTTGTGAGCATCATGATTACCAGTGTTTTAAACTGGGCATCTGTTAATTTGGCTATCTCTTCGTCTGTTAGTTGTAATTTGTTCTGATCTTTCATTTTGGCCATTTTCATTCTTTTTTATCTCGGCGCACCTGTCGGAGTCTTAGGTGTTTGTCGGTGCCTGGTAACTTGGGTCGCTTTTTTGTGACGTTTCCTCTGGGGGCAGGGCCTGGGAGGGAGCAATGGCGTCTGCTGTTCACCACTGCTCCCTATCACCCTCTGCTCCCCAGTTCCCCACTGCCTTTTCTGCCAGTCTCGGTCCTGCTGGTTCCCACTAGCCTCTCTGGTTACGCCGCTGGCCTGCAAGGTTCACCCGTTGCTCGGGGTTGTGTTTTGTTTAGGCACTCGTGGGGTGAGTCCCTCCGGGCAAACTGCCTCTCACTCTGCTCCTCCACTTGGTTCTGCCCCGCTTACCAGCCTGGATGTACATCCTCCCCAACTTCCTGGGTGTCGGACTTCCCTTCAGTTCAATTCTGTCCATTCTGGTTGTTTATTTTTCGCTATTGAGTTCGTTGTTTAAACTCTGGTTGTGAACGGCAGCGCTGTGCATCCACCTATGCCGCCATCTTGGCAGAATGGCATGAAGTGAGCATTTATTACAATTATTGTTATCATTTAATACTATTTTTACTCCCATTTTTAAAATGAAGAAACCAAGGACCATGCACTGCTGTATCTTTTGATGATGGAATTCAACCTCAGGCAGCTGAAATTGATCCCTGCCCCCAGAGCCCGCATTCTCATGCCCAGTGCCATAGTGAGTGTGTTATCAGAAAGCTGGGTGACTTGGGGTGATGAACACACAAACAATATACAGATAATATTTTATAGAATTGTACTCCTGAAACTTATATAGTTTTATTAACTAATACCACCCCAATAAATTCAATAAGTAAATAATTTTTCAAGAAGAAAGAAAACGGAAGTGACATTTTTATACTAATCATGTTCTGGTGACACCTTTGGATTAAAGTAGCATTTCTCTCTTCTTATCTTTTGATATAAACAGATCTTGCAGCAAAATTGTAGAATCCATCCCAATTCCATATTCTCTCCTAAAAAGAGAGGCAACCGGTGTGTTTATCATGCTGTGCTGATCCTCTCTCCCTTCACACACCTCGGAACAGTTCCTCCTTGGCAGATGAAGCTCAGGATACCCACTGCTTTGTGGTGGGAAGCTCTTCTTGAAGCTGTGAGCCCATGTTCCTGCTCACCAGCTGCTCATTTAAGGTGCTGCAAAAAGGCCACATGGCTTTCCAAGTATGCGGAAGCCCTCCATCCCTCCCTCCAGGATGAGACAGACCAGCCAAGGAGTCTGTCTGGGACTGCTTTTCCTGATACTGACCTTCTTCCCTCTTCCTAGAACTTAATGGTAGAGAAAAGGGTAGATTAAGTCAAATTAGAGAGAGCACCAAATTCCTTGACATGCCTCCCATTAAGAGGTGAGCTCTCTATTCCATCCCCTTGATTCTGGGTAGGCTCTGTAACTGCTCTGACCAATAGAATACAGTGGAAGTAATGCTGAGCCCACCCATTTCTGGGCCCAGACCATAAGAGACTGGTAGCATCACCTCCACTTACTTGCCACACATCAGAAGTCAAAAAAATCTGATGAAGAAACATGAGACTACATGGAGAGGGAGAGGGGCCCTGCTGAGCCTGCCAAGGGACCAAATGTGTGAGTAAAGCTGTTTTAAACCCTCCAGATCAGCCGAGACAGCAGCTGAGTGTCACCAAGTGATGCCAATCAGAGCAGATGAAACAGAAGTGTCTGAATTCCTGACCCACAAAATCGTGAGATATAATAAAATGGTAGCTGTTTTGCAGAAGTGGATCACACAGCAATGGATAACAGGTATAAGCATATAGTTGCCTGGGATAAATGGCTTCCACTTTGAAGCCTTGTGAACTTGGGGCATGCACTCACAGATGGAAGGCTGCTCTGACGCGCCCAACTCAGTGCATTCAAGCACAGAAAAGAGCGTGCTGCCTTCTTCAAGCAACTCTTAATCTGTGACTTGAGACCATTTCTGCACGATAACCACTGGTGTGCCATTCTGTGGAGTAAGTCTTTCCAAGTGGCTACACATTGTTAACAAAGTATTAATCTTTTAGTATGTTAACATCTCATAATTGATGGACTGGTTGGAACCAGGCCTAAGTTAAGCTCCCTGAGCCCACAGTTTGTTTTTTCCCTTTGATTTCCTCAATTTACACAGCATTCTCAACAGTCAGAAGGTAAATCTCTTCACTTTAGAAGAAGTTCATAGAAAGTCCTACTCCCAGGTAGATAAGGAAACACATTGTTTGTTATAAGGCCTAAGAATCATGGTGAAAGACATCAAGGTAGCCTCTTAGAATTAATAGTTTCTAAACATAATTCATTCTATTTAATTATACAGAGACCAGCACAAATAAGGCCCCTTTTTCATTACATAAAAATCTTTTATTACAAAATCATAAGCATTTAATCCTGTAACATAACAATATCACACTCAAGCACACTGTATGGCATTTTTGGTGAAATGTTCCAGTTGCTGTCCATCTCATGTGAGACATTCACGTACTCTACCAACCACACTCAGTGGTGTTACTTCTGCCCTGTATGTGAATGTCATGTGAGACATTCACGTACTCTACCGACCACACTCAGTGGTGTTACTTCTGCCCTGTATGTGTTACTTCTGCCCTGTATGTGTTTACTTCTGCCCTGTATGTGTTTACACCCAGATTATGGCTGTAAGATGATAGTATATTTTGGAAACATAATGCATTATTTTCAGTATTCAGTTTGTTTGTCAAACCATAATATGCTTTCATGGAAAGAAGATTTAAAAAAAAAAACCCAAAAGAGAAAAAGAGGGAAGATTGACAAGTAGTCAATTTGATTTTATCTTCAAACTACACTGCCCAAAGTCTTTTTTTCAGGGAAGCAATTGACTATGAATGTGGTTATTTTCTACACTAGTTTTTGTTGCTGTTTTGTTTCTTTGTTTTCCAGTAATAATAAACCCAAAAGCTGAAGGAAAACTTCCTTGAAGAGAATCCCATCGTAGAAGTCTACAGACAGACGTACCAGCCCTTGACTTTCCACAGGTAGGTTGTCATCTCTAGAAGAGACGTGATGGGTTTTTATTTCAGACTTACCCTGACAATCACAGATCACAGAACTCAGAGATCTTCATGGCATTGAGAAGTTAGTTTCTGCACTTGTAAAATAAGATTGATAATATCCAGCCCATAGGTTTTGTTTTAGGAATTAAATAAGATTTTGTAAAGAAAAAGAAGAATTGGCCAAAAGAGAACGAAAGGAACCATGAAAACGCAATGTCACATCAAAGGTAGGGGAGAGAATAACAGTGTTTTTTATCTGAGTTGTGGGACTTGGGGTACTTTTCTTATTCTTTATACTTTTATGTAGATTTATTTTTATCATTAACACATGTCATCTATTTTTTTTTTAACTAGAAATTCAGGAGAAGAAAATATTTCAAGGAAAGGGTAGTCAGGAGTGTTTAAAGAAGTGCAGATATCTAAGAAAATAATGACTCTTCAAAAGACAGTAAACTCATCCAACTCATCCATCCCAAACCTTTTTATGCTGCATTGCTCCCAGAAGAAAAAAAAAAAAACCTGGAAATACTGCTTTCTAGAAGTCGCCCTTTAAAGAATAATTGCTGTCCTTACCAGTGGAATTTCCTGCTTTCCCCAATTAAACACATTTCTGTATGGGAGAAGGTTGGCCCATGTTGATATGTTCGGATTCAGAACTGAAGTGGTTTAGGGTAGTGATACTGATTCCTTTAAATGTAACTGCAATGTTTTCAAGAGTTTCCAATATATATTGGATAAAATCTCCAGATAAATGCTTTATACAATTTTTTTCATGGCCAGTGAATGCTATCCAATAGGTAGCTAAAACTTATTTCATCATATCATATATACAGACCAAATGTACTAAGTGTAGCCTATAGTCATTGTATTTCATTTTATGCATTGTTTAGTATTTCCTTCCTCATATTTAAAAATAAATAAACTTACATGTATAGGATAAACTATTTTATATATTCTGATGTAAAATATACAAAGAAGTTTTACAAAATTTGTTTAGGTTATATGGTACAAAAAAATGCAAAGACCACTGGTTTAATAGAAGATATAGGCTTTGGCAGCAGAAAGCCCTGGGTTTAATTACCAGGCTTGACATGTATTGGGTCTGTAACTTGGCACAATTTACTTCAACAGCATTCTTTCAAAAGTATAGACTGATCGATTATGATTTAAGGGGCAGACATTGAGATAACCACTGGGATACAAAGAAAACACATGGTACAAATGGTCTCTCTCTCATAATCTCTGTGGGCCTCCCTTGCACCCTATGTAAAATCCTTACCTCCTGCGACTGCTGTAAAGTTGGTGATGTGCTATGTAGAGCGCTGGGTGAAAAGCAGGTGTGTTAAGACAAGCTACATTTTTATCATAGTTATGGCCGCATGAAGGGTAAGGTTTGTTCTTGCATAAAAACCATGGATCCGAAGAACAAGGAAAGCAAGTATCACTTTCTGTATAGAAAGCCTCGATTCCTCTCAGACCACTTTTTGCTCCAGTCACTGTGGGGCGACTAGCCTAGCAGATGCTGCACAGGAACAAGCATGCCACCCACACAGGCTTCAGGTCCTCCCAGGGTCTCTGCACAAGTGCATGCGCAACCTGTGATCACTGAGGAGTCTTGCTCTGAGAAGTGTCTCTTGACCTCCGGGGTGGTGGGTCAGAGGATAAATGGTAGAGTTCTAAGGTTCACCTGGGTAAGGCCCCTCAGGTGAACCCAGAGGCCCACAGCAGGCACCAACTCTACAAAGGACATTTGCATAGACTCTCCTGCTTTCTCTGTTGCTATATATTTCGGCAGTCCCTCACTGTAGAATTCTATCTCACTTCCTTGATGGACTACTTGTAGGCAAACTCTGGTCTTGGACTTTGCTTTAAAGGGGAAAATTAGGCTAAAACACTACCTACAAGAGAAAGATATAAACTAGGAAGACTTCTGTTATTGGAGGAGTACATAAAATTGACCGTGCAATGAAATAATATGCAACCCTTAAAAAGAGGGAGGTAATTCAACTCAGTTATTGAGGAAAATTTCCATGACATGTTTGGTAAGAAAAGCAAGATGCTTAGTAGTGTATATAATATAATTTCACTTTTTAAAACAAAAGTTCCTCAAAAAAGTCCTAAATCTACATGTAAATATACCTATTTAAAGATGTATATGTAAATATTTATTTTTAAATTATGCATACTAGTTTGTTAAACATGGTTGGAGGTGTGGGAATGAAGGGGAGACAGTTAGTAAAACAAAGAAAAAGAGGTCCATACATGTAATTCTTTTAATACATGTGGTTCTTTTAACCACATGCATGACATGAGAATAGTATTCCATTCAGTAAAACCTGTGGCAGATGAAAAGATAGTCACCAACACGCTAATGGTAATCACATTTGGAGGTCGGGATGTCAGGTAGGCTTTTACTTTCTCCCTAACACTTTTCTTGTTTTAAATTTTACAAGAAACATAGATTAATTATATAATCAGAAAAACATTAAAACAATAAATATCAAAACAAAAAAAAATGAAGAGGCAGTTTGGTCCAGTGGTTAAGAGTACAGACTCTGAGGCATACAACTACGTTCAAATCCTGTCTCTGTCACCGTGGCTGTGTGACCTTGGGCAGGTTATTTCGTTCTCTGGGCTTCAGTTTCTCCATATGTAAAATGGAGATGATAATAATATAGCACCTGCTTAATTGGGTTGTTAAGAAAATTAAATAGGAAATATAGGTAAAGCTTTCAGAATGGTGTCTGGCACCTAGGAAATACTGTATAAACATTAGCTACTATTATTTCTTATAACTGATTGTTTAAAAAAAATACCTGAATGGCTTAGATGGTACAGTCTTGAATTAGGCAGGGAGAAAAACATGCTTCAGTCATCATGGCCTGGATTACCATTCACACACAGCCCCTCCACTCCTGCAGCTAAGGCAGCCTCTTCTTCCAAAAAGAAAGAAAAAAGAGAGGAAGAAAAAGAGGATGGGAGGGAAGATGAAAAGGAGAAACAGAAGGAGGACAAGGAGGAAAGAAGGAAAAGGAAAGAAACAAAATAGCCCCAAAGATTCCACTTGAATGCTGATGGGACGGGATAGACTTGACAAACTTCCTCCTCCTCCCACAGTCCTCCCTGGTTGAAAGGATTCTCTTCCCAGCTTCCAGATCACCCCAACTCTTCAAGAATCATACAAGTTCATGTTGGTGACCTATTTTTTTCCTTAATTGAGACGCACCTGTTAGTAGAGCACATTTTGCTGACATTCATGTCACATTTCCTAGATACCAGATACGAAATACTTTTAATTAGCTATAAATGAGAATGTATACATTACAATTCTGAGACTGTGTCTTCATCAAAGTTTGCTTCCTAGTATGATACATGTGGCCTTCGTGACAATTCTTAACTGTGCAATGCAGTGTGCTAACACCCAGGACACATTTCCCCATATCTAGCCACAAAAATACTTCTAATTAGCCATAAATGAGAATGTACACACAACATTTCCAATATCCACTCTCTTCCTATCAAAGTTCACATCAGAGAAAGCTTAAACTGTTACCACTGAGCTGCCTCGCTCCAGTTCCAACAACTCTTATTTCAGAAATGCTTAGAAAATTGAATCTTTAGATTGAATCTTGCTGGGTAAACAGATCTGAGGTAGATTTATTTCAACCTGAGGCCTGTATTTGAGATATGTGTGCTCCTGAACCCAACTAAAATGCATACCATAGCCATTTCAAAGGCAGTGATAAAATTACTTGGTTAAATATTTTGGCTAGATTTCCTGTTTCCAGAGGCCCAGGCTTTGTGTTCTGTGGCTTCTGCAGTTGCACGTGGTGGTGGGGTAGTATTAAATGGCTCCACATCTGCCAAACTCCAGAAGAACCATGCCCCACAGGGAAGGCTCCCGGCACCCATCCACCACTGTGAGCCACACAAACAGATGGCTCCAAACCTCAATAACCACCTTCAAAATCCCGGACCTTGGACTTTCTTCAGGAATCCAGGCTGTAAGCCTGTTGAGATGATAACAGACCATGGAGTACCTCCCTCAGTTCAAAGTGTGGAGTTTATAAAATCACTTGTAATTCAGATATTCTCCAAACTTGAGTCTGTGAAGCATTCTGGTCTGCTCCTAGATTTCTGCATAATTTCTCCTTCTTTTTATAACAGGCTTTGTCTTCTGTTGCCCTGTGCAAATGACAGTTCTTCACAGGCCATAAGGCCATGATGTGTGCGTGGACCATCTCAATGAAAGGAGGCTTTTGTGAGGAGAGGGAAAACGGTTCTGTTAAACTTTGCTTACTTTCACTCCCTTTAAAAACTCATTAAATAGGATCCTGCCTTTTGCTTGCTGAAGTGTTTAAAACCCTTTTTAATGAAAAATTCTAATCCTGTATAATCACACCACAAGTACTTTCTTTCTATTCAAAGAGGAAACAGTGTTAAATTTTAATGCATTCTCCTAGCAGGCTATAATAAAAGTGTTCAGTCAGTTTTAAATCCGATTAGTGTAACTGTTCCAGATTAGAGAAAAATCTCAAGTGATTGAAGTAAGACCCCAGCTCAAGGGAACTAATTTAGGGCCTGGGCATGATCATGTCAGATTCAAAGGTAACATCAAGACTTTGCATTCAGTGTGTCCAAAATTTGTTCAGAAGCTAATAAAATAAGGTCCTGTGTTGGTATTGCAGTGATATAAAGACAAGTTTTCAAATAGGAGGCAGATTGGACAGAAGGCAACCACAGACGAAGTAGAATGAGGGGCAAATCAGGAGAAGTGGGAAGTCCTGAGAGAATTCAGAAAGGACAAAATCATATCCCGGGAAGAGAACCCTTGAGACTTGTTTGAGGATATAATTTCTAAAAGGGCCTTAAACAAAAGACAGAGTCCATAGACGAGGAGACAAGGACATCCCTGCTAAGGTGGGAAAGCATATAAAGTTTCCCAAGAATTAGAGAAAGTTTATTTGTTTAGAACTTAAAGAAGGGGCGAGGAATGCCTCTTTGTTGAGGGTCACTATGTAGCAGGCACTGCACCAGGCACCAAATCTATGCTCTCATTTAGTCCCCACAACATCCCAGGGAGATGGGTATTATTCCTTCTGTTTTACAGCCTGAAAACAGAATTTCAGAGAGATTATCAAACTTGCTTATGGTCAAAAAGCTAGCAAGTGGTGGCACTCAGAAGAAAAACACGGTTAAGCCTCTCTTGACATTTAGTCTCAGGAACTCCCTGAATCATGTCTTCCTCTTAGCCATCACCAAGGCCTGCCTTGTTTTAAAAGACTTTCCTGACCACCTGAGTTATAAATGACATTTCTGGCCCTTGAATTTACACCATTCTTATTGCCCAAGTACCCAAGTGGCACTTATTGTATCCTGGCTTGTGTTATCCTTTCTCGTACAAATATTTGTCTCAGTCCTTCTTAATTGGTGGGGTCAGTTATATAGAGCAGAAATACAAAAAACATCTGAGAAGAAATATATATATATATTTAAATATTTATATTTATGAGGCTACCCTTCTACTAATCTCACTTCACCTTCTTTTATAGTCTAATGCATGTAGAGGGAGAAGATAATTTTATAAATCCAAAGAGTGCATGCCAGAACATGTGAAGGCACCAGCAATGAATATTTTGAAATATTCCCTCAGTGGTTTTAATTCTCAGTTCTTCCCAGGTGAGAACCATTAAACTGGTTGGACCCCAAATCAGGTGATTTGGCATTAGGTCCCAGGTCTGCCACTTATTCGTTGTGTGATCCTTACCCTCTTGAGACCCAACTTTATTATCTACAGATTGAAAATCACTGTGTCTGCTTCACCTACATTTTAGGGATATTGTGAGGATCAAGTGAATAAGTCTGTTCAGTCTTAAGTAATGGTGTGGTATTTACACATCTGGATTAGAAACATCTTGAAAGCAAAACTGTGCATCTTGCTTTTATGTATGCATCCTAAGTGCTTGTACATAGTACTCATTTAATAATAGGTGTTGATTCACAGGTATATCTCTTAGAACCTTGGAGAAATAACAGCATACCCAACCAAGAAGTCAAGAAAGCAGTGAAATGTCCTCCACCTGGGATAACATTTGCCTTCCAATGGCTGCCTCCCCCACCTGGACACATTTTAAAAACAGTACCTGTTTGCAAGTCATGGCTGTGTGGTCCATTATGCCTCTGAAATGAGAAACTTTGGGCTCCAGATTGTCATCATTCACCAACTTTCTTCTTTCATGCTTTTCATTCTGTACCTTCAAACCAGGTTGCTCACCTATACCTCTTCAAGGTCAAGAAAATGTAACTCTACCTCAGGTAACTTAATGATTACTCAAGAGTACAGACAGATAGACCAATGGAACAGAATAGGGAGCCCAGAAATAAAACCAAGTCTCTATGGGCAATTAATCTTCGACAAAGGGGGCAGAAGCATAAAATGGAATAAAAAATAGCCTCTTCAACAAATGGAGTTGGGAAATCTGGATGCCTACCTGCAAAAAAATGAAACTCGAGCACCAACTTACACCATACACAAAAATAAATTCAAAGTGGATAAAAGACTTAAATGTAACTTGTGACACCATCTAACTCACCTCTAAAAGTTCTAGAGGAAAACATAGGTAGGAAAATCTCAGACATTCCACGCAGCAACATCTTCAATGATATGTCCCCTAGAGCTAGGGACATAAAGGAAAGAATAAACAAATGGGACCTTATCGAAATAAAGAGCTTCTGCAGGGCTAAAGAAAATAGTATTAAAATAAAAAGAGAACCAACCATATGGGAAAACATATTTGCCAATGATACCTCAGACAAGGGTCTGATCTCCAAAATATACAAAAAACTCATACGACCCCACTTCAGGAAGACAAAAAACCCAATTAAAAAATGGGCAAAAGACATGAACAGACACTTCTTGAAAAAGGACATACTGAGGGACCAGAGTGATATGAAAAGATGCTCAACATCATTAGCCATCAGAGAGATGCAAATTAAAACCACAATGAGATACCACCTCACACCAGTCAGAATGGCCATCATCAACAAAGCAACAGATAACTGTTGGAGGGGATGTGGAGAAAAGGGAACCCTACTGCACTGTTGGTGGGAATGCAGACTGGTGAAGCCATTGTGGAAAACAGTATGGAACTTCCTCAGAAAAATGAAAATGGAACTGCCTTTCGACCCAGCAATTCCACTACTGGGATTATACCCTAAGAATCCTGAAAAACCAATTCAAAAGAACCTATGCACTCCAATGTTCATAGCAGCACAATTCACAATAGCCAAGTGCTGGAAACAACCTAGGTGCCCATCTACAAATGAATGGATCAAGAAACTATGGTACATTTACACAA
>PVJI01005363.1:0-86266 GCA_004026765.1 Micronycteris hirsuta | reverse complement strand
GATACCATATGATCTCACCTTTGACTGGATCATAATCAACAAAAGCAGAAAGCAAGCAAAACATAACCAGAGACATTGAAATTAAGAACAGTCTAATAATAGACAGGGGAGAGTGGGGAGGGGACAATGGAGAGAAGGGTTTTCAGGAATCACGGTAGAGGACACTTGGACAGAACTAAGGGGGAGGAGGGAGGCTGGGGAGGGAGGTGGGGTTGGAGGGGAAAGGAGGAGGGGAGGGGAGACGTTGCAAATAACTGTAATTGAACAACAATAAAGTAATTATTAAAAAAAAAAAGAGTAGAGGACATTTAAACAATTTTTTTTCTGACTCAGTTTTTATGAGTTTATTCATAAGATTTTCAAAAAGAGCTTGTGGTTTGACACAAATTCTGGCCAGCAGGATTCGTATGCCATGGCTGTGTGTAAATAATTTTACATGTAATTTTATAATGGACTAGAAATTCTGGGACCACACATCCCCTCCATTATTATCTTGGAGAGGCCTCGAGCCTTGGGTCCAGGGGTTTTTATAGATGATCTCCGGGACATTACCTCAGAATGGTATTCATTAACTATGCGTAGATTGTAGATTTGCTTTAGGTGGTAGACAGCCCGGAAGGTACATTAAAACGGTTAGGTAAAGACAAGAGGTATGGCTGGACTTTGAAAGGATTAGCATCGGTCTAAGGAAGCTATTTAAGCATTAGCATTTGTTCTTCTGATCCAGGGAGAGATTTTTAGCAAGAACAAGGTTTTATTTTAAATCTAAGGAACATGCCAGCCTGATTTCTCCACAGGAAATTCTGCTACCCCACTCGTGGGTCCATGCATGCCAGCTTATGTTCCACGAGAGACCATGCTCTTATTAGACATGAAAACATAGGGCTACAATTCCCTACTGTGGGTGCATGAATTTCCCTTGTGGTTACTTTAATATCAAGTATTACATTAGACTCAATTTGAGAATTTTTAAAAAATTGTTGTTCAAGTACAGTTGTCTCCATTTTCACCCCACCATGGCCCCCTGCCCCACCCATCCTTGCCTCTCACCCTCAAACCTACCCCCTTTGGCTCTGTCCATGTGTCCTTTATACATGTTCCTTGATGGAACTTCCCCTATTTTCCCCCTGTATCCCTCTCCCCCTCCCCTCTGGTTACTGTCAGTTTGTTCTTTATTTTAGTGTTTCTGGTTATATTTTGCTTGCTTCTTTGTTTTGTTGATTAAGTTCCACTTATAGGCAAGATCATATGGTATTTGTCTTTCACCACCTGCCTTATTTCATTTAGCATAATGCTCTCCAGTTCCATCCATGCTGTCACGAAGGGTAGGAGCTCCTTCTTTCTCTCTGCTGCATAGTATTCCATTATGTAAATGTACCACAGTTTTTTTCGTCACTCATTTACTGGTAGGCATTTAGGTTGTTTCCAGCACTTGGCTAGTATAAAATGTGCTGCTATGAACATTGGGGTGCATAGGTTCTTTTAAATTGGTGTTTCAGGGCCCTTAGGGTATAATCCCAGCAGTGGAATTGTCAGGTCAAAAGGCAGTTCCATTTTGAGTTTTCTGAGGAAGTTCCATACTCTTTTCCACAGTGGCTTCACCAGTCTGCATTCCCACCAATGGTGCACTAAGATTCCCTTTTCTCCACATCCTCTCCAGCACTTATTTGTTGATTTATTTATGAGAGTAGAGGACATTCTTTATCTTTCAAAAAAAATCTACTGAATGGTAAGAAAAATATTAATATTCTCATTTAAGAAGGACCAAGAAAAGGAAATAAAAGCCAAACACAAACCTACCACAGTAACAGAAAGGACAACAACAACAACAACAACAACAACAACAATAATAATAATAATAATAATAATAAAAGCAGGGATTCATGAATTCAGGAAGAAATAAAAACCAACCTCCAGGCCCTCATGGACACAGCAACCAGGCAGCTCCATGCATGCGTCTATATCTGAATTTTTATTTTACATGAAGTATTTTTATATCTGTTTTGCCCAAATTTGGCCTTTTACCAAAGCCTAATGACTCTACTTTGTTAAGCTTTTCGAAGGATATAAACTTAAAACTAGGGAGGGGGGGATGGAAACCTGTTAATTTATCTTGTAGGAAAAGGTGTTATAATTTGAATGAAAAACAGCAAGCAGACAGAAAAAAGGAGCTGGCACAAAGCTCAGGCAATCAGTAACATTTTTTGTACCTGCAGGCTGAGAAAGTGTCTCCAGTGTTATATGGTATTATTACCATTACCTATTTTCTCTTGTACGTTAGGTTCAAACATAATTGTGTGAAGATTTTAATGTTCTTAACATATTTACTATTTGATAAGCTTATAATGTTAAAACACTATACGCTTCGACAGTGGTATTTACACTGTCTTAAGCAAACAAATCAAATCATTTTCTTTAAAATGCTAAGTAGCCTAATTTGACCTTTCTTCAGGCCCTGGTCAGTTCTGAAATGGTTCCTTATAATAGTCTTCTCTTGGATCAACAAAGGTGCTATCCTCCCAGACCATATGACCTTATCATTCCAGGAACTGACGCCCTATCCTATTGAAGGCAGAGTGGGACCACTGTGAGCTATACTCATGAATATTCATGGTAGCCAGAAATATACTCATGTACCAGAAAGATGCTGCAGTATCTAGTTCACAAATCTAGTTTACAAAGTAATATTCAGGGTTGTGTAGAATGTGGCTGTATTAAAATTTAAGGCAACATTAAATCCATGCACAAGCAAGTGGGAGAATCATTGGCATGGGTTAACCCAAGGTTGGAGACAGCTAGAAGTTGACATTCAGTTCAACATGGAAACAGAAAGGGTAGTGACTCCAATTTTAGCAGGTCCTTTGGGTGTCTTCTTTATTTTAAGAAATAATAGCACTTAAAAATATGGGTTCATTGTGAAAAACAGTTTATAAACACGAATATGAAGGAAAAAATCAATGATTCTGTCTCTCAGAAATGATCCTTGTTATTCATTCTGGGTATTATTTCAGACTGCTATGCATGTTTGAATGGATTAATCTGGCACACACTGATTTTTAAGCTACTTTTTTTTACTTAATGTTATGTTAACATATTTCCATGTGATTAAATATTCTCCAACTACAAGAATACCGTAATAGCTGTATAGTAGTCTATTAAGGAACACTGTGTTGCTTATGGTTGGACATTCAGGTTCCCTACATAATCCAATTAGATGATGAATTTATATATGAATAGCAAGTTATTCCTGAATACCAAAGCCGGTCCATCTGCACTCCTCAAAAAACATTTTGCAGCCCTTAAAGCCCCTGACTCCTGTGAATTTAGGGACTCAAACTTTTCTATTGACTACGATTTAATTTGGGGGATGTATTACACACACACACACACATACACACATATTTTGCCTCAAAATAAAATCCATCAAAATAATTGATTCTTCATCAGTTAGCATTTACCTTGACAATTTTGTAAGATGCACTTCATGTATATTTGTTTCTGCAACATTATTCTTTGAATTGTATTTTTTCTGAAAAAAGAATTTATAGATAAAACACTATACACACTTAAGAAGCACTGCACAATTACTTTGACCAAATCAAAAGACAATTCTCATTCATGCATTGGTTCATTCAACAGAGGCTTTCTGATCATCTACTGTATCGCTTGCACCATGCCATGTGTCATGGCAGAAGTATTTTAAGTATCCACCCTGAGTATGTCTTTACTTCAAAGCCAAAGCCACTAGAAAATGTTTATTATTTCCTATATTTTCCATAAATATCAGAAATAATACTTAATTTATGTTATATAAAGATGTCACTCTGTTGTTGAGTGCTGTGTGGACTTTTTCAGCTTGTTCTTTAATAATAAATTGTAACAAATCTCTTGATAGAGTTATAATCCGTATCAACCTGGGCCAAATCAAAAGGATTTTCAGCGGTTCTGGACTTCTGGGGCCCTCAGATAACAGCGAGTTATTATCAGTTATGCAAGAGGCTCACCTTGATAAATGAGGTGGGCAAATGAGCACTTTGATTAATAATATATAAGGACCCCATCACCTTTCATGGAGTTTTAGGACCTATCCATCGAGATCATCCAATACCTCTCATGCATATCCTCATGCTAAACTATATTCCTTTATCCCATCATTTCAGTTTTTACACATCTACCTTTACCCTTTCAGCTCTTCGGTGATTCAGCTTTTTACTGAGACTCCACCCATTGTATCTCCCAGCCTTCAAATACTCTCCCACTCTCCCAGCACACTACCCAATTGTCCTCTCCTAGTGAGTACTTCGAAGAACACTCAAAGCTGGCATCCCACTCAAAATCATTCCCAAGTGATTGGAAGGAAAAGCAGCTTTCCAAAGAGTTCCATCTCAACAGCATGCCATTCCCCGTGGAAAGTGTATTTGGATATAGATAGTGTTATTACATATGTATGAGAATATGTTTTACTTATTCACCTGCCTTTTTTTCATCCTGACTGTGAGCCCCTAAAGACTGAGAACAGTTTTTCTCTTTATTCTATAATGATCCCACTCCTACAAGAGTCACACTGTTAAATGCTGGTGCCACCTTTCTTCAAGGCAGCTATCAGTCATTCCAACACTTTTACTGGTTGGGTCTAACTGAGAATACAGAATTGTTAGAGGAAGAAGGCAAAGTGAGAGGTTCCCTAGTCTATCACCTTTTCTTTAAATCTCACATTCATGTAGTATTTACTAGGTACCAGACACTGTGCTAAACTCTTCATGTGAATTATCTCATGTGATCCTCACAAAAACTCATATGGTAGGGACTCTAACTATCCCTATTTCTGTGTGGGTACCAAAACCCTCCTTATACTTTTTCCCAATAAAGTATGCATAAGTGAATGAGTAAGAATATCTCAACCTAGGATCAAGATTAGACTGTAACAGCAGAGGCACAGGGAGTGACAATCAAGGCAGCAATTCTTCCTTCATTCTGGACTCGAGTTGCCTCTCTTATCTCACCTAGTCTCATCTTTAGCCCAAACCTTACTTACCGCATGTCAGGCACTGCTCTAAATATGTTTATGCAATTAATATTTGCAACAATCCTAAGATATAGGTGGCATTATCCTTGTTTACAAATGAGTTAATTAAGGTTAAGTAATTTACCTGAGGTCTGACAGTTAGTAAGTGGCAGGGGATGGAAACAACACCAAGCATCCTGGTGGAAGGTACAGAGATAACTGAAGGAATATATGAAAAAAAAATGAATGACTATCAAGACCACACTGAGAGTTCCAGGCAGAGGTGAGCCCAGAATCCCAACTTTCTGGCTCTCAGTCTAGAATAGTTCCTCCACAAAGTCTGAATATCAAACTTTATTTGGGGTTTTACCAAATTAGATATGAACAGTTGTTGACTTGTCTCTGGTTGTACAGGTAATACTTTCTTTAAAGCAGGTAATAAAGATACTTTAATCAAACACATGTAAAAGTTACTTGTCTACTTTCTAACATTAATAGATGTTTTTTCTCCAAATTATTTAATCTCCACAGTTGGGTCAAAGTCAAATTTTCACACTACCTTAAAAATTATGAACTATTGCCTTGGCTAGTGTGGCTTAGTTGGCTCGAGCTAGTGTGGCTTAGTTGGCTCGAGCGTCGTCCCATTGCCGAAAGGTTGTAGGTTCTGTTTCCGATCAGGGCACATGCCAATGTTGCAGGTTTGTTCCCAGGTCCAGTGCATACAGGACTGATTAATGTTTCTCTACCCTTCCTCTCTCTCTCTCTTTCTCTCTCTTTAGCAGCAATGAAAAAAGTGCCCTTGAGTGAGAATAAAAAAAAATTAACTATAAGTACAGCTATATGCTATCAGACTACTTACTTTCTACCAGAAGGCATAAACCTGAGTATTTGCTCTGATCCTTTCCTGTCCCACTTTCTATCTTCTTTCTCAGGTTCTGGTAATATTGTAGTAGAGTCCACGTCCCAAAGCAATAATATTGTCATCATAATGGGGTCTAATACTGCACAGAATAAGTTGTTGGTATATCTTCCATGGAACACTTTTGCTGTGTCTTAAAGCTTTCTGCTCTCAGAATATGCCTTCCCTGACTTCATGGTACCTTGACAATTACCACGTTGCAGGAAGTTTCTGGAAGTTTATAATACTTGCTTCTCAACAAACATCAGGGACTCAAATAAATTCTGCCACTTTAGTTACCATCAACACTGGCTTAGTTTTTAATTTCCTGATCTTTGACTCCTCGAAATGAATCTGATAGGCCCACATCATCTTTCCCACCAGGCCAAAGTCGCTGTGAATAGTGCCTATGAACTGACTCCCCTTCAATTAATCAATGAGCTCAGGGGCAGGGTCCCATAAAAGAGAACTTAGCAGTTTAGGGCAGCTTCATGTCACATGGTACAGACTGGGGGGAGGGAAATGCATAAAGGCAGAGTGAGGAATATTTTTGTTATACTTTAAGGTGCTACTTCAGAAGCAGTTTGGATGTAGTCTATGTGAATTAATTAGTAATAAAATGATATTTTAGAACACCCTAGTGAGTGTTATCCTCTGAACAAAAAACTAGAATAGGAAAACATGCAGAAATCAGAAGAATGTTTTCATTAGGAAAATGTTAAAGAGGGCTTCAGGGGCAGCAACTGCCATGAGCGGGCCACAGTGTGTGACCTGCTATAGGCTGCAGCACCCAGATAGGAATGCCTGAAACGGACCTCAATCCTAAGAGCACATCCTAGATGTTCATGGGCACACCTGACAAAATTTCACAGTTGGAGTGATCATTTAAAATGCTAACCATTTGATTTGAATGCATTTATGTGTGTTTCATGTCTTCTTCCTAGAATAACAGTTTCTAAAGAACAGTACTTTGCTACTTAAGATTAACTTTATGCAGCATCTAACCCCACACATCAATCCATGTAATAAATAAATAGAATACTATAAAATGTTGGGAAGTATAAATATCTTTACTTTTCATACTCTCCATTTCACTATTTTAGAGAATGAATAACAGCCAATACAGTGAAATGGAACAAGGACAAATTGTAGAGCTAGATAGGACTATTTTGAACAGTGCTCCTATGTGGTCTTGAGAAATAACTTACCAGCTTTAACATGAGCGATCTCATTTTGTAAATTTTTATGAGGATTAGCTATACAGCATATAAAGAATATACAATGCCAGTACTTGTCAAGCATTCAGTGTAAGGTAACTTTTAACATTTTACCATTTATATTTTTGGAACAGAAAAATCATAGTGTAGAAACCATGACAAACTGATGTAACATCACAAATCTAATATAAAATGTGGTCAATGTATACAAATCAAATATTGAAGTCATGTCTCAGCCAGGATAGGCTAAATTATGCTGAAGTAACAAATGAAAAAACCCTGCTGGCAGGAGCTTCGCTTCAGTTATGCAGGGATTGGGGCCAACTGCGGCACTACATTCTGATAGCTGCTCCTTCTAGAATATGCAGACCCCTTGGTCACTAGCAGGGTAGGAGGATGCTAGAGGGTCTCACACTGATAAGCACATATCAGTAAAGGAAATGATATACATCCCTTCCACTTACAACCTATTGCAAAAACTAGTAAAGAAAAGAACCATAGACCTGAGTTTATAAATTTTTTATGCATTTAACCTCATGCTGACTTAGCACACTCTGATTTGGTATTTGGTCTGTTTGGGTGTGGGGAAACGCACTACAACTAATCATTGCTGGAGTTGCCATGAGCATGCCAAAATAAAAGAAGCTCTCATCTAGAAAGGAACTTTGCACAACAAAGTGTTAAGTGAAATGCTACCAGGCAAAATAAGGTAATGCTCTTTTGCTGTCTAGCACCACATAAGATGCTAACTGAAAGAGTAAATAAAAACACTCAACGTGCATTTAGCTTTCATAATTTACTTTCTGCAAGGTTGATTTAGAGTATGCAGAATATGCCACATTATTTAGGCTGTAAGAAGGAGCTGCTTTACACTACCTGCCATGTACAATTATAATAATCTGTCAGACAAATATAATTACAGAGTGTGATGTCTGTTTGAGTGTGAAGGCTTTGATTGTGTGGTATTGTCTGCTCTGCACTGTGGCACAGCATAAACAATTGTACTCTGTGGTAACTCTCAGCCGGGACTAATGCTCCGCATAAGGAACACCCCATCAAACAGCACAGATGGTTGGGTTTGGGTTTGAGATTGTTGGCTTTGTTTGTTTCTCTCCCCAGGGCTTTTTCAAGGGCAAACTTGACCACAATGCAAGGTGGTAGGTCTCCAAGATGTTAAAAAACCATAAAAGTGAATGGGAATGGGAGACTAAGGCAGAGTATGGTTAAATAACAAGTACCAATGGTTTTAATATTGAAAAACAGGTTAAGAACAGAATGTATGAATCACTTTAGTGATTAAAAAAATAAGGTGACACTCTATCCATTTAAAAGATTAAGTTTTTATGTTACAGAATGAGTTGTGATTGTAGTTTGTTATTTGACTCTCACACCATTGACAAAATAGAAAAAGTAACCAATTTTACAACCATTCATAATGGTATTTAGTTCAAGAAATTAGAAGTGTATTTGATTTTAAAATAGTTGACGGTTTCCTTGCCATACCATCTATGCTGAAATGGATTAGGGTACTGTTCATTTCTCTTCTAGCTGGTAGAAAGAAATCACTGTGACCTTTATACCCAGAGATTTTGCTGTGGGACTTCTATGCCAGGGACATCTTTTGCTCTGTAAAGTGAGGCTTTTCTAGATGGGATTTAAGAGATATACACTTACCAGAGTCTGCTTTGTTGTCATTCATGTGGTAGAAAATTTTAATATTTTAATCCAAAACACTGCACTTAAATAAGTGGTCAGCCCAAAGGACCAATGTGAATTTGGCACTTTGTTTTCTTTTAAATTATGAATGTGTAACATTGTGATATTATCTGTACCAGCCCAGAAAGACAACTTTGTACTAACAACACAAGTTTCTTTTATCTCTGAAAGAGTATTACATTAATATTCTATTTCTTCTGGCCACATGAGAAAAAAATTATAGCGATTAGTTCTTATACTGCTCATAACTTTATGCTATAGATGTGAAAGGCTTTTCTGGATGACTCTGGAAAAGGAATATTATTTTCATAATCTTCCAATGTTTGAATCTTCCAATGTAGGTTCCAAGGAAAATAACAAATCTATCATGAAGTAATCACAGAATCTTTACATCAGAAATACCTGTGCTCAAGTAGAAATGATTACTTCATTCCTTGGACCCCATTGTACCCTGTATAGCATTCCCTCGTGGTTATTGCAAGGATAATATGCCTACTTACATTGGCCTACATATTCCTTGAGACCAGAAATTATACCTTACACCTCTTTGCCTCCCTAAACCTTAAAACTATACTTAGAGTAGTATGAATAGCTGAGTTGACAGATGGATAGATGAAAGAAAAAAATGCTATGTTGTACTGGTGGATATTTGTAGGTCCCTTCCTAGCATGCATTTCTGCCCTTCCTTTCCAACAGTCCCAATTTTTGTTTGAAGATCCAACTTGTTCCAGGGAAGCTATTTTCACCTCCAACTCCAGGAGTGAAGTATATCATCAAGATTAAACCAATCAGCACTTACCATCTAACAAGTTTTGGGCTCTGCCTTGAGCACATGACCCAACTAAACATTTCCATTCAGAATGAATTTTACAATTGTTTCTGAGATCGAAGAAACAAAAATGCCTTTTGCTGGGTGTAAGTGTGGAAACATGCACTTCTGGAGCTGAGAGGAGTCATCTCAGGACCATCATCAGGAGATCAAGTCTCAGGATGAAGTCAACATTAAGAAAGGTATAGCCGAAACAAAAAGAAACTAGAAGACTTACTTGAACCCAGTCTTATCTCTGGACTTTTCAGCTACAAAAAAAGAAACAATGAATAAAAAAAGAAAATTTCCTCATTTTTCGTGTCAATTGGATGAGATTTTTCCAGGGTTTTGTTTGTTTGTCTGTTTGTTGTTTCTGCAACACAAACCATCCTGACATAATTGTAAATAGTGCCTTTAAACAGATGTGAGTTGAACAAACTGCAATGTACTTCAGAAATATTGTCAAGCCCTCATTCAAACCATTCCACAACAAACCACAAGCCAAAAGTGATAAACACCTTAATTTCCATTTCCCACTAAAAGGAACCAGAGCTTCCTAAAGCAATGACTGATTCCAGATCTTGTATGGGAGATGTACAAGTTGAGCCTGGGACATCTAGCTATGTCAAAAGGCAAGAAAGTTTTCAAAAGGTACTATGTCAAAAAATAAGAAGCCAGGACTTCCAGCAAGATGGAGGTGTAGGTAGACACACTGTGCCTCCTCACACAACCAAACGAGGAAAAACAACAATTTAAATAAACAAAAACAGCCAGATGTGACAGAAAATCGAACTGAGAGGAAGTCCAACAACCAAGGAGTTAAAGAAGACACATTCATCGAGACCTGTAAGCAGGGCGGAGCCCGGCAGAGAGAGTGAGGCAAGACCGTGGTTTGTGGGGCGGTACTGGCAACACTGCAGCTGCCTGGAGAGATCCGCGGCAGGCGTGCCTGACCAAAACCCGGCCGTGCGCCCGGCCCACCCGGACCCAGCAGGGCCAAGACTGGAGGACCAGGCAGCTCCTCATTCGCCTGCAGACTAACCGGGAGATAAACCAGGGAGCAGAGCAGACCTCGAAGCCCATCAGCATGGGGAAATAAGACCTCAAAGAACCGATTGAAAACAACTGTGGGGGGTGAGGCAATGGCGGGAGGAACTCCCGGACTCACAGGAGAGTTCACTGGGGAGACCCACGAGCACTTGGAACTGTGTGGGCCCATCCACCGACCCCAGAGCCAGCGCAGAGGGGCACAGCTTGCTTGTGGGTGGCAGTGTGGGTGCGAGAGCAGAGCAAGCGCCATTGTTCTCTCAGGCCCCGCCCCCACAGGCAGTGTCACAACACAACGACGTGGGTTTCCACGCCCAGGTGAACACCTAAGGCCCCGCCCCTTAAAGTAACAGGAACACTGAGAAAAAAAATGGCCCAAAAGAAAGAACACATCAAAGCTCCAGAAAAAATACAACTAAGTGACGAAGAGATAGCCAACCTATCAGATGCACAGTTCAAAGCACTGGTAATCAGGATGCTCACAGGATGGGTAGAAAAATGGTTGAAATTAGTTGAACAAGTGAAGGATAATATAAAGAAACTGAGGGAAAATCTGCAGGGAACCAATAGGGATGAGAAGGAAACTGGGACTCAAATCAATGGAGTGGACCAGCAGAAAGAAAAAAACATCCAAACAGAGAAGAATGAAGAAACAAGAATTCAAAAAATTGAGGAGAGGCTTAGGTGTCCAGGACATCTTTAAAAGTCCCAACATCCAAGTCATAGGGGTGCCAGAAGGAGAAGAGGGAGACCAAGGGATTGAAAACTTATTTGAACAAATAATGATGGAGAACTTCCCCAAGCTCGTGAAGGAAATAGATTTCTGGGAAGTCCAGGAAGCTCAGAGAGTCCCAAAGAAGTTGGACCCAAAGAAGAACACACCAAGGTACATCATAATTAAATTACCCAAGATTAAAAATAAGGAGAGAATCTTAGAAGCAGCAAGAGAAAAGGAGACAGTTACCTACAAAGGAATTCCCATAAGACTGTCAGCTGATTTCTCAAAAGAGACCTTGCAGGCAAGAAGGGGCTGGAGAGAAGTATTCCAAGTCATGAAAGGCAAGGACCTACATCCAAGAATACTCTATCCAGCTAAACTTCCATTTAAAATGGAAGGGCAGATAAAGTGCTTCTCAGATAAGGTCAAGTTCAAGAAGTTCATCATCACCCAGCCTTTATTATATGAAATGTTAAAGGGATTTATATAAGGTATGGAGGGATATCAACAGTGGACTGGTAGGGGGAGTGGGGGAAGGGGCAGAGAATAAGTAGCATAAATGGTAGGTAGAAAACAGACAGGGGAAAGTTAAGAATAGTATAGGAAATGTAGAAGCCAAAGAACTTATGTGTATGACCTATGGACAAAAACTAAAGGGTGGGGAATGGGGGGGGGTATGGGGGCGGAGGGGAAGAAAGGGGAAAAAATGGGACAACTGTAATAGCATAATCAATAAAATATATTAAAAAAATAAGAAACCAATTTTAACAGGTTCCTACCAGCCAAAGATGGGATGACTTAAATATCAAAAGAAAATATGTGCTATAGATTAAAACCAATCAAGTATATAATTTTAAAAAAACTATGCATTTAAAATGATACTAGAGGAACCAAACATCCTTGATCTCCGAGAATATTAGGAGAGCACTTAATTAAAGAGAAACAATAAAAATCTAATTCACCTTTCTTGTGTGAACTGTACCTCAAGGAGAAAAGATAGCTGTTAAGGAAAAGTTTCTCTTTATGGACATATTCCAGAAAAGAAATGAAGAAAACCCATCTTGTAGACCTTTTTGAAACAATGGATCTAGGCAGTAAATATCAGTGGCTACTAACATCTCAACATCAGAGATAACCAGACATTATGTACCTCTCAATGGAAGTACCCCTACCACCTATAAAGTATTCCTGCCAAATGATCAAACCTGAATCAGATCAAGCCTCTTGACCTAACTACTATTACATGGGATATAAAAAACAGGTGTAATCAACATAATTCAAAATGTGGGAAACTCTATAGAGAAAATAACCTAATTTTTATAAACACATTACGAGAAAAAACTAGTGGGATAATTTATAGATTAAAAGCTTCTTAAGAATAAGAAGCTTTTAATAGCCAGATGTAATGTGCAGATCTTGTTGACATTCTGATTTGAGCAAACCAACTATAAAATAAATAAATAAATAAAACAGTCCCTAGATGCTGACTGGATTTTTGGTAATTGTAAGGAATTATTCATTTTTGTAGCTGTGACAACATTACCATGCTTTTTAAAAGATCCCTTGTTTTTTACAGATTTATACTGAAGACATTATGGATGCAAAGATAGGGTGTTTTCAATACAGCAGTAATGGTGGGGAGGAGAAGTAAAGATGAAACAAGACCAAACTACTGACTATGAGTTCACTGTTGAAGCTGAGTAGTGGATTTATTATGGCACATTGTACTAGTCTTTCTACTCTTGAACAATATTTGAGATTTTCCACAATAAAAAAATTTTAAGTACATCATTTCGTCACTGTTCAAAATCATACACACTCCAGCCTTCCTTGCTTTCGTATACACAGGCCTTCTTCCTTCAATCACATTCTAATTTCTCAAAATTCTGATTCACTCACATGTCTAGCCACCACAGCTGCTAATATCTGCCTTCTTCCCAAACAGTGGCCACTAATTACCCCACACATGCACACTCATCCCCATGGAGGTGTCACAGCAAATCCATCACTCTCCCAGCCCACACACAGACTTCACTTCTATAGACAAGGTTTTCTTCCATCCATTCCCTTACACCTCTATTCTACTTCCACAGCACCATTCTTACCAATTCTTACACCCTTCTTTTAAAAATGAACCACACTCCCTAACTCATGCAGACAGACATGTGGCCAGTGCTAGGTTGAGGAGTTCCAACATCTACCTTTCTGTGGGGCTCTATACATAATCTGGCTCAGTCTAAACCTCTTAAGTGAAATGCTGTCCTGGAAATAAAACCTGCTTTCTATGTTCTTCTATTTTATTTCAAACTCAATTCAAAGCAATGGTCCCCAAAGAAAAGTTATGCTGGAGTTAGGTTCACACAATTTCCCTGAAATGTAATAGGAGATTTAAACACAGATGATATGACTGGTTAATAAATGTCACCATTGAGTGGCTTTGTTCACCTAATAATATCATTCAGATCATTATAAACAAATTGAAGGGGTTCTTATGTGAAACAAACACGGCAGGACTTATTTCTGCGTAACACAAGACCGAAGCAGGGCAGCCAATCCCAACAGCCTGCGAGAAGGGGCAAGGCCGGCATGCAGCTTTGTGGTATCCCTGGAGGATTTTATTTCCAAATATAAAATTCATGCCATGCTCACAGGCAGAACCTTAGAATAGCCATAATGATCTAATGGCAGCATTACTATGGAGGGCTGCTACTAATACTTTGAACTACTGCCGTTCTATACAGATCCAGGGATATGATTTCAAAGCTCATGTGGAAAGAAGACTGCCCCAACTGAAAGCAATCCACCTGAGTAAAAAGGGGAGGAAAGAAAAGAACAGGGTGGAATGCAACTGAAGCCCACAATTTGGGATTTCTAGGATGGGGAGGTCAGAGTTGGTTCTTTGATTGTGGGGTTTCTTTTATTATTGTTGTAGTTTGGGGAAGGAGTGACAAAGAAAGAGAAAATGTCTCTAAATTAGAAGGCATTGCCTGCCTCTGACTTTTTGAATTACCTCTAACTTAAAGATTATAATGTGTTTATTTTTTCTCTTCTGAGAAGAGAGGGGTAGTAATTCTCTCTGCTATCGACGGGGCAAGAGCTCACTGATGACAACTGCCTTGCGCTCAGCATTGCTTCAACACTGATGGCAAAAAGAAAAGAAAGAGCATATTAACTACAAAGAGTCAGGAACCCCTATAAGTCCAACCTAATAACCATCCAAGGCCTGTTGGGCCTGTCATTTGACATTTAGACAGAAATGGCTGTTGTTGTATATCCAGAAATCAAAGGAAACATCAAATCCTTTGCAAACAAAAAAACTGCATAACATTTCAAATACTAGTTAAGTGCCTATATTTACAGGTAATGTTCACTGTTTCAAAGCTAACCCTGCAATCCTTTAAAAGAGAGGTTCTGACAGAGCTAACAGCCTTTAAAACACACACACACATACACGCACA
This sequence comes from Micronycteris hirsuta, assembly GCA_004026765.1. Taxonomy (NCBI): domain Eukaryota; kingdom Metazoa; phylum Chordata; class Mammalia; order Chiroptera; family Phyllostomidae; genus Micronycteris; species Micronycteris hirsuta. The sequence continues at coordinate 71,399 of PVJI01005363.1, read as the reverse complement.
CAATTTTTAAATGGTGCTGAAATTTCCTTTCATTCTTTTAATAATTTACAGTTGGAATTCATAATTTTAGCAGTATTTCTCACATGTAATGCCAAATTCGGTAACACCTATTTAAAGTGCACTGTAACATGTGTTTAAGATACATTGAGCTCTTTGGAGAAAATGTGCTATAGAAATCTAATAAATAGTAAGTAGATGATTGACAAAGGATAAGAGTAGGACCTCATTTTTGAAACTTAATAAAAATACATGCATTTGTGTTAACTCTCAGCTAAACATCTCCTTGGCAGGTAATATGTAGAGATCCCACATGCCCCAGATTTTAAGGCTCTGGAGTATGCAAAGAAAAGGTCACGGCCTACAGAAGCTTATTCTGAGAGTGGAGTGATTCTCAACAGAAATCCAGGCAGGAATCACAATTTTGGCCTTGAAAATGCACTCATTTATGCTGTTTGGAATGTGAACGAAATTCGAAATATAGAAAAAGTGGCATTATAAAGGGCAACTGGATTCAACCACATGGCCAGATTTGAATCAGCAAACTGACATTCTCTGAGATAACACATATTATGTCCTTTAAAATTAAAAAAGGAAAACAAGAGCCAAGTATCATTACTCATTTGTTATTTTGTGAGCTGGTTCAACTCAAGAATGCATAATTTTCTGTTATAATGCAAACTAAGGAAGGATGAGAGCCAGGTATAAACAGTCTCCTCCTTCTGGAGTAAACTATATAGCTATCCAGGGATTCAATGCAATTATGAAAAGAGACCAGGCACTTTGATTCTTGGCTGCTATGAGATCTGGCTTGGCAAGCTATAGGTTGATCATACAGAGAGGTAAAGATGAGTCTAAGAGACTTAAAAGATGGAAATAAAATGCTTTGTAAGTAATTAAAAGTGGGGACAAGCTTATTATAATAAGCAAAGTAAGCTGGTAAGGGTACAGGAAAAGGTTTTGTCAAAAAAACCAGTGTACTGTCATTTAAGCTAAAGTATGTCATTTGAACTTTCACATGAAATTACGAGTTTCAAATGCATTAGGTTTGGGGGTTACATACTGAACAAGTTCTTACCCTTTTTTTCATTTTTTGTTCATGATTTTATTGACTGTTATGTATTACAAATATATACAGACAGCATACATAGCAATTGATTATTATATGTATTTTGTAGAGATGTTTTATGTAAACCAACTAAATAATGTCTTTCATACATGACTTCCAAATTTAGGACAAATATAGAAATATTGTTTATACCAATATCATTTGTTATATTGAAGTTGCTCTGATCATTTAATTTTCCTGTTTGCTAAAGTGGGAAACATTTTGCATATTACCACACCATGGATTAGTTGATCTTACGATATCTTGATTTTTTATTCTGAAAGTGTAATATGATTTACATTCCTCCTGAATGATAAGAGAGAGAAGCAGCCATCTTGAGATCACAAGGAAACAAATTTGAGATCCAAGCCCATATACAGAGGAGGCGGGAACAGAAAGAGGGAGATATCCTGAATCATCATCGACATTGCTGTGCTATAAACCAACTCAAGAATTGTCCCCTACCCCTGAACCTCCTCTTATATAAAATCAATAAAACTTTTTATTATGAAGCCTTATTTTTAGTTTGGTATTTTTTTTTTCACAGTAGAAAGCATCAGAAGTGATATAATAGGATCTGGGTTTCAAAACCCTAATCCTTGAAAGACTTGAAGTATAAAGTTTATGCCAACAGATTTGAAAGCAAAGGTCAAAATTAGTTTGATCTAAAAACTGATTCCTTGGGGGAGAAAAAGGTAGGGGAGGGAGGAAGACAGAAAAATAAAGCTAAGACATTGGAATTTTCTGAGAAGAAATCCTACTTCCTGCTCAACTCCTGTCCTAATGTCAGAGAGCAGAGGAAACAAGAGAAATTCCCATTACAAGCTTCCTGAGAGGAGTGGTTGAGAGAAAGCTAAGTCAGAGAGTGTGTGGTCTGGATCAAGAGGGTGTAGCTACTTGAATGTACAGCAAATAGAGACCAGGCAGGAATGGATACGGCCTGGGTAACTGGGGACCAAACATGTCCAGGAGCCACCCCCACCAGCATCATTACTTTATAACCTCCCTGGAATCTACACACAGCCCACTTGGGTTCGGGGCAGGAAGAAAAGGACCTGACTGATTAAATTTTGTTTCTGACAAAACGAGAGCTAAAAATAGAAATTTTGAAAAGTAGTGTCCAGACCCGAGATTATGTTTTGACATTTATACCGACTACTTAACTAATTAACTGCTGGCAAGACTCAAGAATCTCACATTCTAATGAAAAGACAGACAAACAAATGGTTAACTATGATATGTGGAATGTTTATAGATAAATATACCAGATCACATGATTGCACAGAGTAGGAATGGGTTGGTGAGTACAATTTGAGCTGAATTTTGAAAGACAAAAAAAAAACAGTTAACCACAGATGGTGTGGAGAAATGGTGAGTTCTGTTTGGCCTTGTTGCATCTGAGGAATGCTTCTTATTTGTTTAACATCAAGGAAACTTGGACATGTTTTTATGTTGGGGGAATGAGACAGCAGAGAAGGAGAGCGTGAGGAGAATGGGTGCAAATGGTGGCCTGAGAGCCCTGAGGGGCAGAGAGCAAAGGAACAGAGACATGGGCTCAGATATTCACCTTGGCCAGAAATAAAGAGGTTGAGAAGGAGGCAAAGGTCAGAGTAGTGCAAATATATTGAAATATAGATAAAGATAGTGGTACTGTTATGGATTTAGGCATAAACTGATGTAGACATAGAAGGCAATTGGATTTGTGGATCTGCAGTTTAAGAGAGCAGATCTGACTTGGAGAAAGTGGGGAGAAATCTGTTCCCGTGACAGTGGTGGTTGAAACAATGGATATAGATGAGATCAGCTTGTATGAGTATGTGCAGAGATTTTTTACCTTTGTGTTTAATCCACTCCTATAATCCATCAACTTGATTACCTAAATATCTATTCTATATTCACACTTTGAATTAACATTATTTCATTTGGTGTTCATAACAGGAGAGCTCTGAAAAGCCCACACAGGTCATGGGAACTGAGATCCACTATGAACATGTTCTATTATCATGAATTCATCAGCTATCGCTATAAAGTGAAGACTTGAAGATTACCAAGTCAATGACTCTTTAGTACCAGACTCCCTTTTGTCAGCTCTGGCAATATATTGGACAATTTTACATAATTTCTTGTTACCAATTGAAATATTCTTATTATGAATACAGTACAGTTTTCAGTTTGCTCTTTAAAATCATCTTACATGCACATATATATATATATATGTATATATATACACACACACACATTAAATTATCAAAAATGCTTTTAACTCATTTTAATGTATGAGTATACTGCAAAAAATGAATATATTTCATTTTTTCCCTACAGAAAGGCAAAAGGTCTATTATTCTTGTAGTATCTCATAAATGACCTTAGAACTGACCCAAATATAACTTACCAATTTCCTTCCAGCCCTGATTAGTTGTATTTAGTTAGCATTTCTGTGAAACTGTGATTCTACTCTGAAAATCTTCCGTATGGCTTGTAATTCCCAGTGGAAAAAAAAATTGCTGTGACCTATGCAATTGGAGAAAAGAAAACACAGCTACACTTTTCCAAAAGCAGAACAAAGCAATAAAATAACATACCTTTCACCAGCGACTTGGTGTTATCTGAAACCCTATAATCCACACCCTATTCTGCTCCTTCACTGCATTGGGTGATTTCAGTAGGCGGGTCAGAGAGCTAATCAATTTTGAAACAGCATCTGCAAAAATAGGTACTGTTCATCTGAAGGGCAACCTAGTCATAAGCCCCACAGGGGTGAGAAAACAAACGTATGGGCTTTGTATGAAGGGTTCCCCAGAAGGAATGGCACTGCAGTGTTGACAATGTGTAGTATTCCATCAACACCATTAAAAGACTTTATCTTATCAAGCACCAACATTAATAATCACATGAAGAACTATGTGATTAAACAGAAATGGTTCCTGAACTCCTAAAATTGAAAATGCAATCTATTTTCTGCACCCATAATGGAACACCTAAGAACTTAAGACTCATTTGGTTCAAAACTGATGTTTTCTCCCAAGTTTCTTTTTCTGTGCTCTCTATGCTGGTGGAGGAATCCAAGGTATCCAAGATTCTTCTCTCTCCCTCTCCTGTAACCAACCCCTCTTTAAAGCTTGTTAGTTCAACCTCCTAATTATGCCTTGAACCACTCATCCCCTTTTCCTTCATCAATGTAGCTAAGAACGCTCTGGTATCAGTTGCCCTGAATCCTCTCCTCCATTCTATCTCCAGACTTCCACTGGAGTGATCCGATGTTTAAATCTTGATACATTGTTCATCTGCTCAAAATCCACAAATGCCTCCTAATCACCTATCACGTTTGTTTGTTTTTTTTAATCTCTACTTCTTTCTTCATACCCCTACTTTTTTTTAAGCTTCAACTCAAATATAACCTTTCTGTAAAGGATTCACAGACTCAATCAACGATTCATTCATTCAACTAATATTTATTAAGCACAAATTTCATGTTACCCGTGACACTAGCACTGAAAATAGAGTGGTGATATAATCCTGACCTCACAAACTTTACAATGGCAGGAAAGACAATGAAATAACAGTAGAGTGTGATGAATGTTGTGGGAAACTAATTCAGACTCGGACAACAAAAAGACAGAAATCCAGTGTCCCCCAATTTTAAGGTAGCAATAGAGGAAGAAAGGTGTTCAAAGCATTAATCAATAGGAGAGAATGCGTTGGAAAGTTAAAGAAAGTATTTTGAAAAGAAAGGAATAATTAAGAGTATCAAATTCTGCCAATAGGTCAAGCAAATAATGCCTTGAAGATTATCTTGGAATTTTATCTTAAAAGTAATTTTGATGGTGTGGCAGTGGCAAAAGCCAACAAGGATTAAACTGAGGAATGAAAGTTAAAGAAATGGAGACAACAAATATAGAAATTTGGCTGTGATAGAGAGAGGGGATTTGGTAGTTGGAAGGGAATTGAGGGTTGAAGGAGACTTCCCCCAAAGGTTCCATGCAATTTGTGAGTACCTCCATAATAATAGTAAATATCATCTTATGTAATAATATTGTTTGGTTTTCTGTTCCACTAACCTCCAACTCCTGGCATGGCATTGGGTATAAATAAGTACTTGAAATATGGATTTTAAGGCTGAGTGATTGAATTAATGATCTGCATTTATTTTTTAATTCCTATCTTGCTTGACTTGTTTACAATTCCTATCAACTAATGTTCCTAACTTGGAATCACAATGGTCCTACAAGTTTTAGGTCCTAGGACCCCTGCTCTGTCCTGTGTACATTCCTTCTCTAGGAGCCTTTATGATTTCAGCAGCTAACTCCCAAATCTGCCCTTCAACTCTATAATTTTACCTTTCTATCTGACTTCAAGGTCTTTGATACTTGACTGCTTCACCCACACCTGGCACCCAACATGTGTGCACCTTCACTCATCAGTATCTTCCCTTGTAAGTTAACCCACATGCTCTTCCAACCTCTCTGCTGAGACTTTTTTTACCTACAAAAGTATTTGAAGACTGTTCTGAATTTTGCGTTCCAATCCTCGCTTGTTCAGATTTGGTCATACATGACTAGATCCAAACACAGACCTTACCATCTTCAAAAAGGGCTATCTTCCCTTCCCCCAAATTATTACAGGCTATTACTTCATCATATGTTCCATAAACACTGTATATCACATGTTTGCTTGACAAAACTATATCTCTGAATTCCTGGCTCAGTGTTTTACCTGAGACATAGAAAAGCTTTAGACGTGGTTATCTACCGTAAAATAACCCACCAAGAACAACATTATTTATAATTTTTATTTAATTTTCCTAGTCTTTTAACTGGCCTGGTTATGGTCTTAGAGTCATGGGCTAATACTACAATTTAACATATAGATATCCTGTATCATAATATTTCTGCAAAACTTTAAAGCAAAATTTTTCTCTGGACAAAGCAGTTAAAAATATACAGTGGAAATATTTGCTTCTCATTTGTGACATCAGTTTTTAGTGAGTGAGGCATATGCCCTCTGTCTTAGACAACATAAGGACAGGCCATCTTTCATATACAGACAGTGTGATTTTATCAGGATAATCTAAGGGGACCCAGAATTCATCTTTATTTATTTTAGCTAGGAGTTATTTGAAAGAATTATAACTGTAATAATGTTATTATCCTTAAACTTAAGATATTCTTTTAAAAGTTTCATTATCCAGTTATCTCAGTATATGTATATTTTACAGATAGTTCATATTTACAAGCTACCCCAGGAAAAAAATCATTGTTCAGTGAGGGCTTTATTGATACTTAGTTTCACTTAGGTTCATAATTCTTAACATTTTTCAACATACTCTGACCAATTCCATTTAGAAATAAACTCTTCTTCTGTGCAGATTTGGTCTTCTGGGACCAAGATAGAGTTTGAAATGCAAGAGCTATGCTTGTGAAAGATAAAGGGGAGATAGGCATAGGCTGACTTTGAAAGCACTTACACAAAAGGTGAAGGATGTGCTGATGGTCCAGATCAAAGAATTTACAGAAAGGGAGCCAGTGAATATATTATGCAGGCACTGAAGCCACCCCTTGGCAGCCATTGGCTTAGGCACAGAGTGGTTGTTCAATTAATATTAGCTCATTTGAAACTTAGTTGACCAACAGCAGAGTTAAACATATTTGAGGTCATATGAAGCCTCTTCTGTATCATAAAGCACTTTTGAGAACTCTCAATTTAAAGAAGGCAGTCTGAGGCCCAGTTTGCAGACAGAGCCAGAATCAGAGCTCAGCGCTCTTACCCTCCCATTGGGATCCATCCTGGTGCATTCACTCTTCTCCCCCAACCCCTGCTCCAAAGCTTGATATGTGTTGAATACACTCAGTAGTTCTCAACATGTTTTTTCCTTACAGTTCTTTATTAGCAACATTCATTTAGGTTTTGGACTCTTGTCAAACGTAATGTGAATGGAGACCAGATGCCTTTTCTGAACTCAACAGAACAAGAGGAGAGTCACAGAGCCCATCTTGCCACAATCAAAACTAGTGCTTACAACAACACCCACTGTTGGTGACAGGCTGTGTGGAACAGGGCCAGTGCTGATCTAGCAGTATATGCCAGCTCAGTGAATCAGAAAATGTTTCAGATGTGCCAGGTTGTTCAGAAATCCCCATCAGTCCCCGGGCAGAATAATTGTTGTGCTCCCCAAGAACAAGGATTCGAGATGAGAAGAAGCAACATCCCGAGGATGGCGTGTCATTCACATCCCTTGCTGGCAGCAGAGGACCACTGCTTTTCAAAAGGGTACCACTTACTGGTATGAAGGGCTGCAAAGGCTAAGGTTGCTGGCAGCCATTCAAAACACAAGGATCAGGGAGAAGCAGTTTTGGGAAGAAATTCAAGGCGGACAAAAGGATTAACAGCAAAAAGATGCAGGGTGTAGGGGGACAAATGATTATCGTTTGCTGTAGGTTTAGCAATGCTGACACGTTTTTATGAATATTTACAAGAACATTTGGAAGCTGTGTCTTTTGCCCACACAGCTTCCACCCCCGGTCCTCTTGGTAGAAACTGCACTGTATTTAATGAGGCCCGATTGGGAGGGGGAACCAGGTCCTCTTTGCCTCCAAGTTGCCATCACCTAGCCTAGCTGCCAAGACTCCCCGGGGCGAATACAAGCAAAGGAAAGTTTAAACAAGAGAAGCCAGGCCCGGGTTTCTTTGCTTGTAATATGAAGCTTGGTGATTAAAGGGTATGAGAAGTGAAAGAAACGTTAGTAAAAAGATATGAAAGGGAGGAGAAAATGAGAGTCGGAGGAGAAAGTTCCATTTTGATGCTACTGCTCTTGCCCTCATCAGTAGAATAAGGGATTTTATCAACATCTCTCTCTGTGTTAAATGAATCATTAACAAAATCACATCAAATCTAAATTTTTATGACTGGACTGGCCAGTCAGCCTTCTATCCCCTCTGACTCCTGCTGTCTGGCCTCTAGTCCACTTCATTATACCACCACCTCCACAGAGGAACCTTCTTTCTGCCTTAATATCTCAAGTTTCCATCCCCTTTGGCATTTCTCGGAATATGTATTGAGGCGGAAGAGAGCAGTAGTCAAGAGCAAGGCTCTGGAACTACCCTGCCTACATTCTAATCCTAGCCCTATCACTCTGAAAAAGTTGGCTAGCCTCTTTAAATCTAAATTTCCTCATCCATAAAATGGAGCTGACAGTCAATAAGGTTTATCTTTAGAGAAATACCAAGGAAAGCACTTGGCATGCAGTAAAAGCTCAACCAATGTTAGCATTCTTATTACACACCATCCTCAACTTTCAGACAATAATCATCTTGTATATTATCCATGCTTTCATATATCACACACTGATACACCTAAAATGCTGAATTTCAAATATCGGCTGATCTACAATAATCTCTAGTCAATCAGGACCCTTGACTACCAGATACCGAGAGAGGACAGGAGGCTCACATGTTGGCATCTGTGGCTATGTGAACACTTGGGCTGATACAAGGTAAACTTTCTGACAGATCTATGTTGTGCCTTCTATTCAGATGTCATGACTAGTTAAGTAGAAAATTATGATTATATTTCCTTTCTAATAAAGTTCACTTTATCATTTTTTTTTCTGGAGTTGATATTCGTATCACATTTTTGGTTTGTTTTCTTGGTTCTCTATGTACCTTTCTCTGATTATTTCCAAACTCTTTAACAATGATATAAAATCCCTTTAATCAATGTTTTTCACATATTCACATGATCAAATTCATTTTGTTTATTGAAGACAGACCTGCTGGAACCTTCTACTCTCCTGCTCCAATCTGTACTAGTGGCTCTCAGCATTCATATGAGATTTCCCCTTCACTGTCATCTGAGGGATTCCTTTAGCTCTCTCCCACATTTGGTTCTGTATATCCCATGTATTTCCTATATCCCATATAATCCCCTGGTTCATTCCTCTCTTGTACATAAGCACACCTGCCATAGCTTCCTGGGAAAGGGTATATGGAAATAAGTTTTTTGAGAATTTGCATATCATTTAATTCTTCATTACCTCTTTCCACTTAACTGATAGTTTGGTTGAATGAATAATCCTAATTTGAAATAATATTTCCTCAGAATTTTGAATTTGTTTCTCCATTGTCTTTGACTTTCCCATGTCGCTGCCCAAAAGTCACATACCATTCTCTCACCTGACCCTTTAATATGATGTTTTTTTCTTCTTTGAAGTATTTAGGATCTTTTCTTTATTCTTAGTGCTCTGAAATTTCAGAATGATGTCTTTTCATGTGGGTCTTTTTATTGTTCACCTCCCTGAACATTCAGAGGCAATTTCCCATCTTTAGACTTAGGACCTTCAGTTTGGAAAAACTTTCTTGTTCTTTTGCAATTTTTACCCAAACATTTTCTCTTTTTGAACTTATATTTTCTGATTGTTCCTTTTAAGTATCCTGTTCTGGTTTTGTGAATCTTGTTTATCTTAAGATACAACAAAGTGTTTTGTTTTCTATTTACTGGATTCTTAATTCTTTTTTTTTTCCTGAGTTTCTGAATTCGTGAGTGAGTGAGTGAGTGAGTGAGTGAGTGAGTGAGTGAGTTAGGTTGGTTTGGTCTCTGTTGGAGGCTTTCCGCAATGTCTAGCAATCTATCTTCACATATTTAAGAGTGAAACAATAAAAAGATGACTGTAAGCCCCGTTGACCAATATACTTTCTCTAGGGTAATTAATCATAAATCCAGACTTTTCCTTAGGAAACTCCTCAAATATCGATATCCATAGGTCTTTTCTCAGGAGCTGGTCTCCATTCTTCTTTCTTTCATAAACGAGGCCTGTCCAGAAGGCATCTACTCATATAAAATGAAAAATAGAGACATTTATTGAAGAACATACAAAATACAAGAAACATTGTCCATAGGACAATGATACCTCAGTTCCCTTCAAAGTAGACACCTTGGAACCTCACACAGCTCTCCCAATTGCCATCAACTGCCCATTCGTATTTTCTTGAATCTCCTCAATGGTCTGGTGTCTTTTCCCTTTCAAAGGTGATTTTAGTTTGTAGAAAAGCCAGAAGTCACAGGACACCAAATCTGGACTATAGGGGGGCTGAGTCACCTGGGTGATTTGATGTTTTTGCTAAAACTGAGACATGATGCATGAGCAAGTTTGCTGTCCTGATGAAGCTGCCAATTACCAGTTGCCCATAGCTGCAGCCTTATAAATTATCCAAAGAGTATCCATGGAGGAATGTTCAAGCCTAATGCAGAATTTGTTGCAGATTCATTGCTCTATTTGTTCAGTCATTTTGAATGTCATGGCCACATAGTACACGTGCTCACTCAATGGTGTCTACTACCCCCACTGACTAGTATAGTGAAGTGGTCATTGTTCACACATGTGCATTCCAGTCTACTCTCCTTGGCTGCCAAATTACATTGATGTCATGAAAACCATTCTCATTACATTAACAATGGTTGGACTTTTTCCAGGCAAGCCTCATATACACCTGGCAGACAGCATTATTGGAGATTAGTAGCAGAGGACATTGAGAAGGCTTATCACCTTCTGCACTAAAAAGTTTTATCCAGTTTTTCTGTTTTCAGTATCTCATCCTTATCTTACACTGTGCTTGGTGTGCCAAAGTCCAAAGTCTCTCTGGTTCAATTTCTCTAATGAATAAATAATATCATATCCCATTATACAATCGCATACACACAAATGGAATTATACTATCCACATTACTTTTTTTTTCTGTCCTTTAAAAACTTGTCACAGTTACTTTTCTATGTACCTATAGCTCTACCTTCTCCTAAAGACAATTGTTACCTCAAGACATCATCCTTAACAATGACAGTTTGAGCTGAAAATCATGTTACCTCTTTAAGCAAAAATTCCTAATCAATTGAAAACTCATTTTTATAAAAATTGGTATGTGATGTTTAACAGACACATTACATCCAACATTATCTTAAAACAGCAATATAAAGTATCAAATTTTGTCATTTATGTTATTTATGTAATTAATGTTATTTTATTTATGTCCGTCTATCCCTACCAACTTTCCTTTACTCCCCAAATCACTACACTGTAAGAACCCAAAATCTTCATGGGAATTCCTGTGAGTGTCCAACTTTAAAAAGTATGGGGTGGGGGAGTGCAGAATATGTAAGTGCTTTCTAGTCTATTTATTAAATGTCTAACTAAGTAGGTCAAGAATCCTTCTCTCCCAAAAACAAATAGAGAAAAAAAATTCTAATTTTTCTAAAAACAATGTTTAATTTTTACAGTTTTTTTTTTCTTAGCAGTTATATTGGTCAAGGTGTTTGGTTGCGATCAACAGAATCTACTCTCACTATGTTAAGTGGGAAATGGGTATATTAAAGAATACTGAATTAGGTAACTTACAGAATTGTTGGTAATGCTGGAGAAACAGACTTGATGGCCACTGCACCATCACCATCCCTGATACCACTTCCTGTCCAGAGTTCATCCTTGCAACCATGCAGGGTGCCTCTGACACAAGCCAGCAAAATGGAAGCCATTCTGTTGTGTTGCTCTCGTGTGAATTGAAGTCTTGCTCAGATGGTCTGTGTCCTAGATCAAAAGTGGCTGAGGATTTTTTAAATAGTAAAAAAGAATTTATAATGGCTTTTTATAATGATTATGTATAGTGTATGTTGTCTAAGTTAGACTGTTCTAAATGCTTTACAAGTATGAATTCATGAATGCAAACATCATCTCAGCTTTCATCTTTAACAAAATGTCGAAATTTTTCTCACCAGTTTTAAAATTTCTTTCTTATTTTTTTCCTTTGTTTTTTGTATTTTTTTCAGCTCTAGTAAGTTATAATTGATAGTGCAATAAACTTTACATAGTTGAGGTGTATCATTTCATAACTTTTGACATATGTGTATACCTGTGAAACCATTATCATAAAAATATCATGAACCTGCTCCTAACCCCTAAAATTTTCTTTATACACTATGTAATCTACTTCACCTCCCTCACACTCCCCTGTCCCAGGCAATTATGGATCTACTTTTTCTTGTTTTAGATTAGTTTTTAGTTTCCAGATTTTTGTTTTCCAATTTTATTTGTATAAATGGAATCATATTGTATGTATTCTTTTTTGTCTGGCTTTTATTTAGCATAATAACTTTGAGATTAATCCAAATGATTGTACATACCAGTAGTTCATTCCTTTTTATTTCTAAGTAGTACTACATTGTATTTATCTAGCATATTACATTTATCCATTCATCCGTTTATGGATATTTGGGTTGTTTTCAGTTTGGGACCATTATAAATAAACCTCCTACAGGTAGGTATTCATGTGCAAGTCATTGTGTAGACATGTGCTTTCATTAGACATATGCCTTCATTTCTCTTGAGTAAATACCTACAGGTGGAATGGCAGGGTCAAATAATAGATATATATTTTACTTTTTAATAAATTGACAAATTGTTTTAAAAAATGGCTGTACTATTTTACATTAGCACGAGCAGTCTATGAGAGTTCCAATAACTCCAGATTCTTGTCAACACCTGACATGGCCAGTCTTATTAATTTAAACCTGTTTATTGAATGCTTATTATAGTTTTAATGTACTTCTCCCTATTGTCTAGTGATGGTGAACATATTTTCATGCGTTTAATTGCCATTTATATATTTTTCAATGAATTATCTGTTCAAATCTTTTGCCCATTTTAATTGTGTTGTTTGTCTTCATATAATGAAGCTGTAAGACTTCTTTATATATTTCAGGTACAAGTTTTTGTCAGGTAGTATTTGTCAGGTACAAATATTTTTCTCCCAGTCTGTGACTTGCTTTTTTTTTCCTAGCATTATTTCAAAAAGTAAAAGTTCTTGATTTTGATGAGGTTCTACTTACTGACTTTTTTATTTTGTAGTTTGTATATTTTTGTGTGGTATTTACAAAATCTTTGTCAAATCCAAGTTAAGTAACATTTTTTTCTATTATTTTATCTAGGACTTTTATAGTTTTAGCTGTTACATTTAGGTTTTAGGTCTATGACCTATTTTTGAGTTAGTTTTTATATGTGGTGTGAGACTAGGATAGAAGTTTGTTCTTTTGCATAGGCTATTTAATTGTTCTAGCACCATTTGTTGAAAAGATCGCTCTTCCCCTGAATTTCCTTAATATATTTGTCAAAAGTCATTTGACCCAACCTGTCTGGATCTGTTTATGGACTCTACTCTATTTCACTGAACCATATGTCTATCTTTGTGCCAATGCCACAATGTCTTGATTACTGTAGCTTTATAATAAATCTTAAAATCAGTAGGTGTTTGTTCTCCAGCTTTGTTCTTTTTACACATGCATGTGTGTGTGTGTGTGGTTCTTTTAGGTCCTTTGCATTTCCATACAATTTTAGAATCAGCTTGTTAACTTGTACAAAGCCTGCTAGAATTTTAATTCTGATTCCATTGAACATATGGCTCAATTTGTGGTAAGTGACATCATAATAATATTGAGTCTTTTCATCTATGAATACAATACACCTCTCTACTGACTTAAGCTTTCATTGGTTTCTCTCAACAATGCTTTGTAGTTTTCAGTGTACATGTCTTGTACAAATTTTGTCAAGTTTATCCTTAAGCATTTCATATCCTGCTATCCTAAATGGTATTGTTTTTATTTTAATTTCCATTTATGATCATTTACTGCTGGTATATAGAAATGCAATTAGTTTCATATATGCAGTTTGTATCCTACAAGTTTTCTAAACTTATTTATTAGATCTAGTAGCTCTTTGTGAGTTCCATAAGATTTTCAATATGGATAATTGTGTCAACTGTAAAAGAGACAGTTTTAGTTGTCCCTTTCCAATTTGCATGTTTTTTTTTTCTTGTGGGGCTAGAATTTCTGATACACTGTTAAAGAGAATTGGTAAGGGGGTTGGGAATTTTAATTTAGGTAGGCAGAACTTACAAATTAGGAGTTTTCCCAAATATAAAAAGAGGATAGAGAATCACAAGTATGACAACCATTCAAGGAGAGAGGAGAGATGGGTAGGGAACAACAGTAAGAGAAGACTGAAAGAAACAAACAAACAAAAAAAAAACAAAATTAAAAACATTTTCCCTCTAATCTATTTTTTCCAAATTGGGTCTTTCTATAGTCAATTAAGAAAATAGACTCAACTCTTAGACTCATCTCCTCTTAGTTGAGTCTATTTTCTTAATTGACTATATATATAAAATGTATATATATGTGTATATATATATACACACACACACATATTTCTAAAGACAGGAAAGTAAACTGGACCACACAAGGGAAATATACTTTTCATTAGAAATATTTGAACTAATTTCATTCATAAGCATCTTATATTCAATAATTTTGTGCATATTTAGACAATTTAATATGTTTGAGGTTCTCTGGGTTGAAGAGTGTTCCCCCCAATTCATGTCCATTCAGAATCTCAGAATATGATCTTATTTGGAAATAGTCTTTGCAGATGTAATTAGTTAAGATAAGATTATATTGGATTAAGGTGAGTCATAAATCCAATGACTAGTGTCCCTATATGAAGGCAATGTGGAGAAAGAAAGAAAAAAGCCATAGGACAGAGGCAGATGGCTGAACAGACTTTGCTAAAGAGATTAGGCATGTAATTTATGGATCCAAGCAACTAATTTAGCAAAAGTAGGGAATACAGATGAGGTTATGCAGGAAAGGTCTGTTGAAGATCCTCTTGTGTGATGTCTTGGATCCCCATGAATTGCACAGAAGACCAACAAGATCACTGAGAATTGTTATACTAGCAGAAACACTGCCAACCTGTCTTGAACAGACATCACTGTAGGAAATGAAGGAAGAATAAATCCAAGGGTAAACCTGTAGATACAGAGGGCAAACATAGACCCAGAGGTGGAGCATCAAGCCACAAATGACTATTCTCAGACCTAGAAACAGTGGAATTTGCTATGCTATTGTTAAGCACTGGACCCTATTGGCTGAGTTCCCCACAATGTGTTCTTTAATAAATTTATTTTTAATGTTGGTGATATATGGGCATTCTCAAGTTTAGGTCCCTGCACTGGTCCCTTTCTGCAAAGATCAAAGTCTAGTGTTCTTAAGTAGTTGGAAAAGGGAGAATGGCAATCATATTATACTGTATTGTATGAGTATTACATTATTATATTATATTTAAAAATGGGTTCATTATTCATCTTGTTTATCCTTAGCTCAAAACATTATCATAAAGCAGCTTAATTCTTGCTACAGGTCTCTATATTTACTTAATTATAAAAATTAAATGCTAAATTTTAACCTTCTTAAGACATTGATAGCTAAGCAATTTTGCATGGTTTATATGGAAGCCAGAGGAGTTGACTTATTCTTATTTTGTTTGCATGTTTGTTGTCAGGTAACATATAAACTATGGCTAGTTATTACATATTTTGTTTTTTTAACAGGGTTACATCAATCAATTGAGTTAATTGATAAACATACCACACTAGCACATTTAATGACAGAATAAGATGAATAAAAAAAGTCAGAGTTAATACATATAGTAACATGAAAAATGTAAAGGGATGAAGAAAGCATGTATTTTATTTCATTTATTCCAAAATAATATTTTTTCAAACTTTACTTGAATAAATAGAACCACAACCTAGAAGTTCAAAGAATGAGTCCAAAGGGAGTTTGGAGTCCAGGTTGCTGACACCCAAACAGGCCAAAACACTGGAGACCATGAGTGTTTCTCCTAGGGGATGAACCATGACAAGCTGATGGATTGTGACTGAACTTCTCAGTGCACCAAAGGATGTTTTGATGAATTCTAACATTTTGAGTTGAAATATGTGTGGTTAATGGTTTTATTTCATAATATTCACAGAGAAGTTTTGATGGCGAGAAAATGATCAAAATCAGTGTCAATGTGTGAAATAATTTAAGTCAAAATACACATGACCCAACCCTTCCAGCAGGTAATGAGTTGTTTTAATCATTTCAAATTATACTTTAAAAAGTTATCTAAAATTCTGAGTGAATAAAATACCTTTTTTCTCGCAAAATCTTTTTTCTTCAAATTTGCTTGTCAAGACCAATATGATATATCATTACATATCTCAAATATGACTGCATTTCAAACATAAAATGTTTATAACAAAAATCAGATTAACCTTATTAAATTAATAATAGATCTTTGTGGAGAAAAATTTTTTAATAAAAGACATTTTAAAATATGGTCACTTGCTTCACTTCAGACATTTTCTATAAAATCAGCACATTTCAAATAAAAGTTATAATGTATCTAAACTCAAATGAATCTGAATTTTTTTTTATATTACAATTGTGCTCCCAAATTATAGTATGAGGTGTGTCTGGAAAAAGTCCAGCCATTGTTCATATAACAAGAATGGTTTGTGCGACATCAGTGTAACCGGGCAGCCAAGGATAGTGGACTAGAATGCACATGTATGAACCATCGCCACTTCACTGTACTAGTCAGTGGGGGCTGTAGATGCCATTGAGTGAGCGTGTGCTGTGTGGCTGTCACATTCAAAATGACTGAGTGAGTAGAGCAACAAATCTGCAACAAATTTTGCATTAAGCTTGAACATTCCTGCATGGAAACTATTTGGATGATTCAGTAGGTCACATCTACAGGCAACTGGTAATTGGCAGCTTCATCAGGACAACACACTCACTCATGCATCATATCTCGTACAGAGTTTTTTGGCAAAAACATCAAATCACCCATGTGACTCAGCTTCCCTACAGCCCATATTTGGTGCCCAGTGATTTCTGGCTTTTCCCAACACTAAAATCACCTTTGAAAGGGAAGAGATTTCAGACCAGTGATATTCAGGAGAATATGATAGGGCAGCTGATGGCAATTGGGAGAACTTTGTGAGGTCCTAAGGTATCTACTTTGAAGGGGACTGAGGCATCATTGTCCTATTGACAATGTTTCTTGTATCTTGTATGTTCTTCAATAAATGTCTCCATTTTTTCAATAAATGTCTCTATTTTTCATATTACATGGCTGGATACCTACTGGACAGAACTTGTATATGAATATTTGGCCAGTTTGTTGGGGGTCCTAGACAAAATATCCATATAGCCAGAATGGCTTAAAAACAGTAAACAAGTATTCCCACTGACATTGGATCTTTACCTCTACCATAGCTGTAGACACTGTGAGAATTGTATTTCCCCTAGTGTGGGGGTGACAGGAAGTAGCCTGCCCTTTTCCTAATTGGCCTTGACCAAATCAAGGCTGTTTCTTCTGCTGCTGCTATAAATAGCACAGAGCTTTAAGCAGTCACAGCTTCTCCTAAAGCTGACATTCCTGAGAGATTTTCTTGTTGCAAGTTTACTTATTAAATATACGCGATGTACAAAAAAGCACAGTTTAGAAAACCAAACAAGAAGAGTTATGGGAAAGGAATGATTAATTAGTGGAAACATCATAAAAAATAGCTTAGAAAAATATAAGTATATGCTTCTTAATATAAATTTTACATTTTAAATTGTATTACCTGTGATAGCTTGAAAAAGAAAATATAATATATAAACCAAATGGCTTTGTTATCTAACTCCTTCTTTTTGGCAGGGGGCATTCACACCAGGGCCAGAAGTTTTATGGGCTAGCAGATAAAAAGAAAGTAATAAACACCCACAATCCTCCAATCAGAAATAATACTTGAGCTGGTTAATTCCTGTTTTCACTTCTAGATACACTCTCCACCATTCTCTGCCCTGTTCTCTTTGCCACAAAGATGATCTTTAGGGACTACATTACCAGGTTTCATATGTGATATGCTCAATGGGAAATCAGAATGTCACAGGGTAGGAAAAAAATGTAGTAGAATCTTCCACAGCTTCAGCTCTCTCCAGACCCTGGCACCATTCCCTGCTCTTGCCCGCCGGGAAACCAGGGCTGGTAACACTACCATCTGCTGCTAAGTCCCTGGATGGCTCCCATAGCCCTGCCCACACTTCTATAAACCATCCCTTCTTTAAACTTTCTTCAGCTAAACCCTATAGGGTATGAATTCTGTGTCCTGCAAGGACCCTGACTGGTGGATACTGTTGATATTTTATTTTTATTTTCATTTAGTCTTTTAAGTGCATGCTTTCATTTTACTTAACATAAGAATTTTTCCATATTATTAAAAACCTTTTACAAACATCAGGTGCAACCTAATTTACTTAACTTCTTGTTGGACTATGCAAATTTTCAATACCATATGCTACAAAGAACATATTTGGTTATAAATTGTTTGAATTTCTAATTCTTTCCATAGAATGAATTCCTAAAACTTAATAACTGAATGAAGAGTATAACACATTTAAAATTCTTAATATGTGCTTTAAAATTATCAATATAAAAATTTATGAACACCCCTATGTAAGAGGAGTTAGATAACAAAAGGCAAAAAAATACCAGTGTAAGTGTTCACCATGCTGCACCTTTCACAGTATTGAGTATTATTATTTTCATCTTTAAAGTAAAAAAGCATCTATACTTTCCATTTGTATTTTATATTACTTGTAAGAATAATTTTTTAACATGGGTTAGTCTTTTTCTTTTTTTGAATAGTCATCAATATTTTTTTTTATTTTAATAGTCTAGACAGTTTCAGTGCATTAATTACTCCTCTAAAATTTTCCTGTTAGTTTGACAATAGAGAAGTCTCCACCTCCTCCTCCTCCTCCTCCTTCTTGTCCTCCTTCTCCTTCTTCAGGAAAACCCTTTCACATTTCTTGTATAGAAATAATACTAGTTTGATGGTGATAAACTTCTTTAGCTTTTTCTTGTCTGGGAAGTTCTTCATCTGTCCTTTGATTCTAAACAAACTTTGCTGTGTAAAATAATCTTGGTTGTAGGTCCATGCTTTTCATCACTTTGTATATTTTATGCCAATTCCTTCTGGCCCACAAAGTTTCTGTTGAGAGATCAGCTGAGTCTTGTGGAAGCTTCCTTGTGGATAACTAACTGCGTTTCTCTTGCTGCTTTTAAGATTCTTTGTCTTTGACCTTTGGCATGTTAATTATGATATGTCTTGGTGTGGGCCTCTTTAGGTTCATCTTGTTTGAGACTCTCTGAAATTCCTGGACTTGTTTGTCTATTTCCTTCACCAGGTTAGAGAAGTTTTCTATCATTATTTCTTCAAATAGGTTCTCCATCCCTTGTTCTCTCTCTCTCTTCTCCTTCCAGCACTCCCATCATGTGAATGTGGATATGTTTGAAATTGTCCCAGAGGCTCCTTATACTATCCTCATTTTTTAAAATCTTTTTTCTTTTTGCTGTTGTGATTCGGTGTTTTCTGCTTCCTTATCTTCCAAATCACTGTTTCGATCCTCTGCTTTATCTTTTCTACTGTTGATTCCCTATAATATATTATTCATTTCAGTTATTGTATTCTTTATTTCTGACTGGTTCATTTTTATGTTTTCTATCTCCATTTTTATGTTTCCTGTCCCTTTGTTAAATTTCTCACTAAGTTCATCTACTCTTCCTTTAAATTTATTGAGCATTATTATAACCAGTATTCTGAACACTGCATCTGGTAGATTGCTGGTTCTCCATTTTCTTTAGACTTTTTTCTGGAGTTTTCTTCTCTTCTTTCATTTGGGATATTTCTTTTTATTCTAATTTTGGCAGCCCTCCTGTGTTTGTTTCTATGTATTAGGTAGAAGTGCTACATCTCCCAGTCTTGGTAGAGTGGCCTAATTTAGTAGGCATCCTGTAGTGTCAAACGACACAGTCTCCCCAGTCACCTGAACTGCACCATCCAGGTGCATTCCCGTATGGCTTGCGTGCACTATCCAGTTTTAGTTGAGCCTTGATTAATGTTGCCATGTCAACAGGAGGGATTTTCACCCAGGCCAATGGGCTGTGACGCCTGGCAGCAACACAGCAGAGTAGCTGCATTGTAAGGGCCAACCCCACAGAGTAGGACTCACATAAGCAAGGCTCTGGTGCTCAAATAGTCCATCCCTTGAATCTGCTGCTCATAGAGGTGGTTGTGTTGTGCTCTGGCATGGCCTGAAGCTGACCATCTGGTGTGCTGGTTCTGGGGCCTCCTGGGTGGTACAGACCAAGATCAGCCACAGCCTGTGCCCTGCCCAGGGCCACCCAACATGAGCCAATGAACAATCTACAGATGGCTGCTATTCGTGCTGGGCTTGGAGATACCCAGGAGAGGTCAAGCTGCAAACCAAGGCCAGCTACTACTAATGTCAGACCCGGAGCCACTTAACAAAAGGTATGGGGCACATGAAGGCCTGATGCTGCTCACTTTGGGTTTGTGAACATGTGAGAGACTATAGAAAAGTCTGCAGCATAAGCCAAGATAGGCCATTTGTATGGAAAAGCCACTGGAAGTAGCTTGAGTGGGCCAGCATGTTGGTTGGGGAAGAGCTCAGGGAACTATGAGGGGCAAAGCAAACACTGTGAGCCAGGGTGATGAAGACTCAGTTGTGGTGCCCTCAGTTGTGATGAACATGTGAGAGACTACAGAAAAGTCTGCAGCATGAGCCAAGACAGGCCATTTGTATGGAAAAGCCACTGGAAATAGCTTGAGTGGGCCAGCATGTTGGTTGGGGAAGAGCTCAGGGAACTATGAGGGGCAAAGCAAACACTGTGAGCCAGGTTGATGAAGACTCAGTTGTGGTGCCTCCTAACAGCTTTGTTGGGGAAGTGTTCAGCAAAGGAACAGTGGCCTTTACCAGCACTTCTGTCTAGAAAGCTGGCCCTCCAGCCCTCACCCCAGAGACAAAATTCAGTTCCTCCTCAAATGTCCCTGTCACCTTTCAAGCTACAGCCTCAGTGCTGGAGGTCAGAGCAAGTAAGTTTGAATAAGTCCATGAATGAGCCCTTTAAATGGAACAGCTGGGACTCCAGGAGTCTTCTGTCTCACTCAGCCACAATTTCCACCGGTTTTCACAACCAGGAGTTAAGGGGATTTCTCTTCCCAGTGTTATCAGACTGAACGAGTCCATTTGCCTGGGCATATCAAAGCCCAATAAGACATGAACAAGAATTTTCGGCCAAAAAAGTAAGGATTTATTAAGGAGATGGTACCATGCCCAGAGTCACAGGTAGCTAATGCTCAAAGACCTGGCTCCCCAATGGTTTTTAGGAGAGGGATTATATAGGAAAAATATCATTAATCATGGTGACTAAAGGAGCTGGTGTTGTGGTCACTACTGATTGCTTGGTGCTAGGGTAGGGGGGTAATTGATTATTGCATCTGGTCCTGATGTCAGTCATGGAGTTGTTTTGTCCAACTTTGAAAGAATTTGTTTTGTGGGATTGTTTGGCTTTTCTGGGTCTGGAGCTAAAACTCAACTTAAGCCACAATATTCTCTTTAGTTTGATAGAAAACTTCCTATAGTCAACAGACCCAGGACATTTTTCCTAGACTTCTGGATGCTGACCAGAATCTCACTGTCCTAAAGGTGTAATGATGAAGCAGGGGAGAGGGGAGTGGGTGAGTTATGGTGCTAGGTTAGGCCAGTTAGAGTCAAAGGAAAAATTCAAAATAAAGGCAAAGTTAAAGAATATAAGGTTCCCATACAGTATACCAGCAATGGAACCCTGGGCTTAGGAGTGGGGACCCCTTGCTTCTCTGGGGGGACCTCCACAGCTGAGATATCACTCCCAATTTTAAAACACCACCAGCCTGTTCTCAGTCTCCACCCCTCCAATCAGTCTCAATGTAGGTTCTCTTTTATATCCTTAATTATAGGACTTCTGTTCAGTTAAATTTCAGGCTGTTCTGAATAACAGTTGTTCTGTAGTTTAGTTGTAATTTTGATGTTGTTGTGGGAAGAAGCAAGTACCATATTTACCTACGCCATCTTGACCAGAGCTGGGTTTTTTTTTTGGGGGGGGCGGTTATTTATAAATGCTTTAGATTAGAAAATTCTAAATATACATTTTGAAAATAGAGAAAATGTTGTTATGGTCCCGCATGAATACATTCTCCAATTCTAATAATTACCAATACTTACACAGCTTTTAGAAAAAAAATTTTATTATATTTTTCCCTTACCATTTATTCCCCTTATATCCTCTCCCCTGACCCTGCAATCACCACCCTATTGTCCATCCATATCCATGAGTTCTTTTACATTTTTGCTTGATCCCTCCACCCCCTAACCTGTCTCCACAGCTGTCATCCTTCTTTCTATTTATGAGTCTGTCTCTATTTTGCTTTAACAAGTTCAGTTCATTCATTAGATTCCACATATGGGTGAAATCATGTGGTATTTGTTCAGCTCTGACTGACTTCTTTCACTTAGCATAACGTTCTCCAGGTCTATCCGTACTGTCACAAAAGGTAAAATTTTGTTCTTTTTTTACAGCTGAGTAGAATACCATTGTGTATATGTACCATATTTGTTTTATCCATTCATCTACTGATGGACACTTGGGCTGCTTCCATATCTTGGCAATTGTAAATAACATTGCAATAAACATAAGGGTGCTTATGTTCTTTTAAATTAGCATTTCCCAGAATTGGTATTTCTGGATCAAAAGGCAGATCCATTTTTAATTTTTTGAGGTATCTCCATATTGCTTTCCACCATGGCTGCACCAGTCTGCATTTCCACCAACAGTGCAAAAGTGTTCCCCTTTCTCTACATCCTCACCAGCACTTGTAAGAAAAAATCTTAAGTAAAAATGTTAACAGCACAAAACAAGCTTCTATAAAAAGTCAGTATGCCCACATTTCTGATGCCCATTCCCCAGGACTGCTCATTCTCTCTACTAGTCAGGCGGCTTTCCATAGGCTCCCAGTTAATCCCAACAGTCCTTCATGCATGCCCAGCAAGGTGCCCATTTACAGACTCATTTAGAGTTTGTCACTGCTCATTCAGGTGCTAAACCTGACTCAATGATGATGTCAAGGTTTCCTGGCTAAAGAAAGTTTTCAGGTTTTAAAGCAACAGCTAGCAACTTTTTCTTCTCTAAAAAAAAGGCAACATCTTTTTTAAAAACAAGCAAAACAATTAATCGCCAAGAATGGGCACTCAATTCTTTCAAAGATTTTTCCCTTCTTTTCATCTGAGAATGAAATAATTTGATCAGGAATTGAGATCCCCATGGCTATCCCACATCCTTCTAGCTGCCCCCTGCCCCACCCTGTATGGTGATGATGACAAAGGAAAGGGAGGAGGCAGGTTGGAGGGATTAAAGTCACTCCAGTGGCTTCCCGGCCTTGTCTTGCCCTCCAGTTGGGGCCTGACACTTTTTCAGGTGACTGTGGAAAGTGCCAGGCAGCAGAGGTGGCAAAATGCAAACAGAAAGAGAAAGCTCTGATTGCCAGGGCTTATTCCAAGTACCCAAAAGATGAGAGAAAGGCCAGTTTCCCAGAGGTGGAAGCACTGGGCCCATTAGTTCCTGGGTAGAGCCAGGCTGGATGGAGACCTGTCTGATGTTAATTATTTTTTGCTCAGATTCTTTTTTCCTCAGAAGGGAGAGAAGTAGCCACCAAGAGGGACAGCTTTATTTATGGCTTATACTAAGGATAGTTACTGAGAACCTCAGATCCTATGATTGAGGGAGTAGGATTCTGGAGAGGCTCTGACTAGAAACAGGCAAGAACGTCCTCCCCAAGAGCCTCAAGTTCAGGCACCAGGCAGCAATTTCCCATCCTCAACCCCTGACTCTTCATTATAACTTATGTGATCTTAGGCAATCACTTGGAAACCTCCACTTCAAAGGGTGGTAGAGCAGGCTGAAGAAAATAATGCAGGTAGAGTGACTGGCACAGTAAGAAGTGTCCCTAAATGGTAGCTGCTGCTGCTGTATGATTTGTTGAACTCAGTATTTATTCTTTATACCCCAGATCTGGGATCATCTTCTAAAATCCTGTTAGGTGAGTACGGATGAACTGTTAGAGTTGGCAGCCAATGCTACAAGACATTTTCTTACATGTTCTAAAAAAAAAAAAAATGGAAATAAGTTCAACAAAAGGCTCCCCCATGCCCACCCAATCACACTAGAGTAGACACAAGAGTTGCTCCTGCCTCCTTTCCCCAGACTGTGACCTTGAACTCTTGCTGGTAATTTTAATGCTCACAGAGAAGGAGGCAGAGGGGAGTGTGGGGTCCAAGGCCTTTCCCAGATGGGAACCTGTGTAGACAGGTTTTGACAATTTGATGGAAAATTCAGAAACTACTTGTACAGCATCCTCTGAAAGGCTGTTTAACTTGGTGATGCAGCACAGAGAGACAGATTCTATGGGGCTTAGCCACTCTGAGGCTGATATCTTCCTTTCATTAAGCTCACAAAATTCACCTCCACATGGAAATAAAAGGTATATTCACTATATACTCACTATAACTTATTATAACTTTTAAATATTTAAATATATAAATATAAATATATTTATAAGTATATTCACTGTATACTTATTATAATAACAAAATTTTATTTTGAAATTTCAACCTCACAGAAAAGTTGCAAGAATAATTTAAATAACACTCATGTACAGGGTTCATAAATGAGTAGACCATGAGTATTTGGTTCACATTACAACAGTAAAATGATCGCATTCAGAGATTTTAACATTGATATAAGACTTTTACTAATCTGCTATCTATATTCCAATCTTTTTAAATGTCCTAATAATGTCCCTTACATCATTTTTTCCCTTAAGTTCAGAATCCAGTTAGGATCATGTATTGTGTTTAGTTGTTATGTCTCTTTAATTTCCTTTAATCTGGAACAGTTTCTCAGTCTTTCTGTGTCTTTCATGATATATTAATTTTTCAAAAACACAAGCTAGTTATTTTACAGAATATCCCCAGTTTGAGTTTATCTAATGTTTCCTCAAGAGTAGATTTAGGTTATATATCCCGGGGATGTGTCGCCCTCATGGTAAATAATAACTTGATTTTAAATTATCTGCTATGTTACTTTTTAGTAGAACTGATTTTATTATTTGTCACGAGAAAGCTTTATCCGTAGAAAACATGTAGAGATATTTCTATAATTTCTAAATATTTTAATAATGATTATCCATTGTATCCTCATTTGAGTTATCTACTGTTGCATAACAAACCACCCCAAGCAAAGCAATTTATCATGTCTTTTAATCCTATGGGCTGATGGGGCAGCTCTGCTATTCTCTCTTGGGCGCACTCATGTGGCATCATTTAGCCATCAGGATGACCCTGAATGGCCTCACTCATGTCTGGGGTGTCAGTTGGGTCTTTGTCACCACCAGTTCTAGCCTGAGCTTCTTCACATGGTGGCTTTAAAGTTCTATGAGGGCAGGAGTGGAAGCTGCAAGGCCACTTGAGGTTTTGCTTGGGAGTCAGATGATACTTTTACCATTTTTTATCAGAGCAAGTCACCAAGCCAGCCCAGATTCAAGAGGCAAGGAAATAGACTGTTTCCTTTATGGAAAGACATGCAAGGTATTTGTAAGCAATTCTTTTAACAACACAAATTTATTCTCTTATTTTAATATTATTAAATAAGATATCTTTGTTCTCCATATCAGCAAAGAACTTTTAAAAAAATTTTTTCAATTACAGTTGACATTCAATATTATGTTAGTTTCAGATGTACAGCACAGTGATTACACATTTACATACCTTACAAAGTGACCCCCCTTATGTCTAGTACCCATCTGACACCATACATAGTTATTACAATATTATTGACTATATTCTCTGTGTTGTGCTTCACATGCCTGTGACTATTTTAAAGCTGCCAAAGAAGAGATTAAGAACCCTTTACTTTTTTCACCGAGCCCTGTAGCCATTTTTAATCTGCCACAATCCCAACAGAAGTTCTAACAGACAAAAAGAACCAGTTACTATTATCTCTCTTTCACAAATCAGGAAAGTGAGGTACAAAGAGGTACATTGGTGTAGAAATGGCTATAGTCCAGCACCAGTACTATCAACTGGGTGGTTGTTAGAATTTCAAATTCTCAATCCCACCCTAGGCCTACTAAATTTGCACAGAAAGAATATCTAAGTAATACAGATAGTATATTAATAGATACCACTGGTATTATTTTATAGTAACTCACATGTCATACCTTGGAGTAGACACCAAGAATCTGGGTTTTAATAAAGTCTCCAGGTGATGCTTATGTGCCTGAGAGTTGGAAAAGCAGTGGCAACAAAACAAAAGGATTCAAAGTGAGTTGGACCACGTTCATGCCCCCGTTTTGTCACTTGCTAACTGGGTGACCCTAAATAGACTTATCCCTTTGCAAATTCAGTTTCTCCAATCAGAAAAAAAATGCTAATAATATCTGCTTCTTTCTACTCCAGCAGCCTGTTATGAATATGAAAAGAAAACGTTGCATGGAAAAGCAGGCAGTAAAATAATGATGAATATGGTAACATTGTCCAAGATCACAGAATTTATTAATGATAGAATCAAGTCTAAAACAGCTGGGTTCCTGGTCTTAAACCTGTTCAGTGACAAATACTAACTGGGCCAGGAGCTTTTTAGCGTTTTCCAGATCTTCAGAGCTATGGCAAACTGTGCTACTGATTCCAAAGAACGGGCAAACAGTTGAGTGTGATGAGTGCTCTCAATGAATCAAAGGGCCCCTTCTCTCTCCTCTCTCCTTCTTCAGTGGCAAAGGACTCCCACCCATTCCCTAAACAAGCTCACACAAGGCCATCACAGCAGAGCCTGGCCGGCTTCCTTCCTTTTCATGGGAAAGCATTACTGAGTGGGAAGTGTTCAGGATGAGTGAGTGTTACTGGGGAGTGGGAGGTGGAGTGACAGTCCTGGCCTAGATGGTGTTTTTCAAATTTGATGCCTGTCAGTGGAATGGCATGTACAGCCTGCTGAAGCTTTTGGAGAATCAGAATTTGAGAGCTGGTGGGTGAGAAACTGTGCTCTCTCCCTGATTATTCACCTCCTCCAACCTATATTTTTAATTCACCCACTCTTAATTCTAATCTTCCCTCCAAGTAATTTTCTAAAACTCAAGAAGCCAATTGCTACTTTATTAGCTTTCTCAATCTTCCTCAAACTCAGTCTAATGTAGAAAGGAGAGAGTAAATTCTAGATAACACCCTTTTTCTACTTAACCATAAAACCAATTTTCCAACCAAGTTGACAGAAAAAAAAAGTTGCATCAAGTCTTTCAAAAAAAGATAATTCAACCTATAAAAACAGATAGCACAAACTTCCTGGCTTCAAAGCCCAGCTTCATCCTTTACTGACCATGGACACTTACTCTGTTCCTAATTTCCTCTTCTGTGAAACAAGAATAATGATTCTAACATGGAGGTATCATGAGGGCTACATGAGTTAATATATGGAAAGCCCTTAAGACAGTGCCCGGCTCCTGCAACTACATGGAGCACAATACATTTGGCCACAACCTATGGAATTACAACTGTCTATCTGGTCTCCTGCCCTTAGTCTTTCTTTGCCTCTAATCCTAATCCATCCTCCCATGATTAATATTTCTCAATGACTATTAAGTCCCCTTTCTTCTACCTTAAAAAATACACTACCTATTGCTCAAACTCTAAACTTCTTAGCTTGGTACTTAAGACACTTCCTATTATTTCCCTCCAACTCTATTCAACCACATTGCCCAATACCTCTCTCTAGAACAAGGTTTCTTACCCTCAACACCACAGACATGTTGGGCTGCATAATTCTTTCTTGTGGGAGGCTGTCCTGTCTCCATTCCAGGATGTTTAACAGCATCTCTATCCTCTAGTCCCTAGATGCTAGGAGCAACCCTTCTGTTGTGACAACCAAAATGTCTCCAGATATTACCAAATGTCCCCTTGGAGAAAAATTCTCCCCTATTTGAGAACTACTACTGTACAAAGGTGCCTTCTCTTGCTAAACTTTCCTTACTACTTTTCAAACATGCCTGGACCATTTTACTTTTTTCCTTTTACTTTAAGTATACTAATTTTTATTGTGGTAAAATATACATAAAATTTACCATCTTAAGTAATCAGTTCAGTGGCATTGCTGTGAAACCATCACCACCATCCATCTCCAAAACTTTTTCATCATTCCAAACTGAAACTCTGTATTCACTAAACAATAACTCCCTATTTTTTTCCTCCTCTAACCCCCGAGAAAAAAAAACATTCTACTTTCTGACTTTATGAATTTGAATATTCTAGGTATCTCACAGAAGTGGAATCATAGAGTGTTTCTCCTATATGTCTAGTTTATTTCACATAGGATAATGCCTTCAGGATTTATGGATGTTGTAACGTATGCCAGAATTTTCTTCCTTTGTAGGGCTGAATAATATTCCATTGTATGTATATAACACATGTTCATTCATCTGACAATGGACATTTGGATTGTTTCTGCCTTTTAGCTATTGTGAATAATGTTGCTATGAACATGGTGTACAAAGTGCCTGCCTCAATTCTTTTGGGTATATAGTCAGAAGAGAAACTCCTGGGTTACATGGTAATTCCACGTTTAATTTCATGAAGAAGCATCATATTGTTTTCCACAGAGGCTGCACCATTTTACATTTCCACCAGCAATGCACAAGGGTTAGAGTTTCTCCATACCCTCACAACACTTGTGATTTTTCTGTTTTTGTCTTTTTTTTTCTTTACAATGCAACAAGGACGGAATTATCTTCTGGAGGGCAGGCCCCATGTAGTACAGGCTTCCCCTGCTAGGTAAGTGTTCTGGGAGCCCATGAATGTTAGTGTATCAGCTGGCATCATGGTGACAGGCTGCATTTGGCTTCAGTTAATTTTTTTTTAAGACTCTTTCAACACATTTGCCCATTTCATGATGGGTGATTTACGAGCATACCTGCCTACACTGCGCTGAGTGTTCAGCAGTTTTTGACCAAAGACTGCATAACCCCGGTGCCCCGCCCTCTCTATTCACCTGATCTTGCCCCAAATGACATTTTTTTTTGTGTTTCCCCAGATGAAAAAAGTCCTCAAAGAGAAACAGCTTGCTGATGCAGAACAGGTGAAACAAAAAATGGCAGAAGCACTAAAAGACATTAAAATCGACGAGTTCAAAAACTGTTGAGCAGGGGAAAATTGTCTCTATAGGTGTATTGCATCAAATGGAGAGTACTTGAAAGGTGACTGAAGTTTAAACATGTAAGAATAAATATACAATTTTTATAAATAAATTCCAGGGTTTTGGGGTCTCCCCCTGCAGACATTCTAATGGTGTGAAGTGCTATCCCATCGTGGTTTTGTCTTGCATTTCCCCAATGATTAGTGATGTTGAGCATCTTTTCATTTGCTCATTGGTTAGTTGTATGTCTTCTTTGGAGAAATGTCTGTTCAAGTCCCTTGTTCATTCTGAACGAGATTTGCCTTTTTGTTGTTTTTTGTGCAATTGTAGGAGTTCTTTTTATATTCTGAATATTAATCCCTTTTCAAATATATGATTGGCAAATATTTTGTTCCACTCTATTGATTGCTTTTTCATTCTATTGATAGTGTCCTTTCATGCACTGAAGTTCAAATAAAAAACTTCAGTGCCATAAAGTCTTTGAGAGAGGATTCCCCAAACATAAAGCCATAATATGTAACTTAGTACTATACACATAAAATGTGTGTTAGTTTTCTATTACTGCTGTAACAAATTACAAAAAAACTAAGTGGCTTAAGACAATGCAAATTTGTTATCTTATGTAGGTCAAAGTTCTGAAATGGGTCTTAAGGGCTAAAATCAAGGTGTCAGCAAGATGCATCCCTCCTGGAGGGTCTAGAGGAAAATACATTCCCTTACGTTTTCTAGCTCCTGGAGGCCAGCCACAGCCCTCAGCTCACTCCCCTATTCTTCCGTTCTCAAAACTAGCAGCACTGTGCTGCCCTCTGACCGTTCTTCCATAGCCACAGCTCCCTCTGACTTTCATCTCAGTCAGGAAATGTCCTTTTAAGGATTTCTTTAATTAGGTTGGGCCTACTCAGCTAATCCAAGATACGTGCCCCATCTCAAGGTCCTTAACCTGACCACATCTTCAAAGTTCCTGTTGCCATGTAAGGTACCATATTCACAGGTTCCGGAAGTGAGAGATCTTTGGGGGGCTGTTACTCTTCCTACCACAAAAAATTAAAAAATGTGAGCGTAAATAAACTTAACCTGGATTTGATATTGTTATATGACTTTCTGAACACATTTTCTCCCTTTCTTTGTCCTCTGGACTTTAGATGCTAACTGAATTACTACAGACTCTATGATTATCGCTTTACTAACAGATATTCCATGAATTCACACTCTCTTATCTGGTTTAGAATTATCGATATCAGAAACAGATGGGGTGGAAAATTTCAAAGTTTTGTCATAACTTCAGCAAGGTTAGATAAAACTAGCAAACTTGAAATGCTACCTCTATATTAAGCATTCGTATTAGTGCATACACTATGTGTATGTTAAGTACACATATTAGTAAGTGCACTAATTACATGTGTATACTTCTGAAAGTATGTAATAGGTGTTCAGCCAAAAGTGGACAATGGAATTCTCTCTTAAGTTCTAGTGTCCTGGAGATGCCTGACACTTCTTTTAGTGACACAGGGCCATCACATATAATCATGTAGTTTGTTGTCAGCACTAGGTACCCCAAAACCACCTTGTGCCCCATCCTCAAACCACAATTCCTGGACTATGTCCATCTAGAAGAAGGGGCATTTTTTTCTAATTTACAAACATGCTGTATGAGCTAGTGGGAGCCTACACTGAGGGGCATTCAGAAGGAGGGGAGTGTGCAGCCTTGGCAGCTGCTTACTGGATCACAGTGAGCAATACCTGGGACAGTGAAAGAAGCTACACATACGCTATTCAGAGTATTCTAGTTCACTGCTGGGGAGTATGGAACAGTCAACAGGAATATATCACAGCCATGCCCAGATGTATAGCTGAAATATTCCATGCAGACAGGATGTGGCCAGGGCAGAATCAAGCTCTGAAAGACTGTACATACAGAGACATCGATCTGTCATGGCTTCCACTTAGCTTCCATCCTACCATTCTATATTCATTTTCAGCCAGGTCTACCATGAACTGTCCATTTTGACTCAATTTTCCCCTGCTAATCAATATACATAGAGCATCATATAGAGCTGCTTTCTGAAAGAGATAAAAAAATATCAGCTTATATCTAAAATACATCTCCAAAGTGATAAGGAGCTCTACTGAAGTAAACCCTACTTAAATATAATCAATTATTTTTAGCATTTCATCTTATTTAATATTAAAGTATTTTTTACTAATTTGACATCAGAAAGTTTGGTACTACATTCTAGTCATCAAGTCATAAGATATAGGTTAAAAAAGGATTTATTGATATTGTAATACATAATAAAATATTATTATGTTTCCAGATGTTATGGAAACATCTCTCCCTGTAGACATGTAGGGAGAGGGAGAAAGAGAAACAGAGAGAATGGAAAGAGAGAGAAAGATACATTAGAAATCACCCAGCACAACCTCAAATACAAAGATAAAACTTATTTTATTAAACAGTGTCACTCCAATAAATTCAATAAAAATGATAAAATTCATCATAATCAAAAAAATCTCTAATGCTTTTTGCCGAGAGCCCGCGATTTGTCCCCATGCAAAACTACACTATTCAAACACCGACAAACAATATCTAATAATCCCTAGTAGAGATAATGCTATACCATTGCCTTGTCATTCATTTTAAAGGCTTTTTGTTGTGGAATAGGAAAGATCGGATAGAAATGATTATAGTTCTGTAGAAATATAGATTTCAGTAAAATCACGCACTTTTCTAAAAATCCATACACTGAATGTGTTTCTTTTAGAAAATCAAATACAAATAAAGTTATTGAAAGGAATGTATTAAAGTTCATTTTTAAAATCTTTCCTTTCTTTTGCATACATCTTGGAAGGAAATGTAATTTACAGAGGCCATGGAGTGAAAGCTTATCCCACAACTGTGGGATTTTGAGTGAAAGTACATCCTAACTCAATATTCAGTGGACAAATAAACTTTCACGTCACAGCGTGACCACAGCTTACCTGGGTGGGCTTTCCAGTCTCTGGCCCAGCCCCTCCTCATTCATGTGACCACATACCTAAACATACTAAATCTCCTCCTTCCCTGAATTCTCCCACCTCCACCCATTTGGAACTTTCTTGCCCATTTATCTACCTAAAAAAATCCTTCCTATTCATCAAGACCCAGCTGAAATGAATCTCTTAGCTTCCCTGGCCTCCCTTACCCCACCCTGCCTTACTATGACTGCAGAATCATTAACTTCGCGTTTGTGTTTCCAAAGCACTTACATTACATGTGTATCACCATCACAGTGCATTATTATTTGTGTACATGTACATATTTCACTTACCTCTAGACAGAGCTTCTTGAAGATTGGGTTTGTTCTTTATTTTCCCAGTACTCAGAGGCCAGCACTGTATGGCATACATAGACTAGTGAATAGAATTGAATAGAAGAAACCCATAATAGGTGAACTTTCTTTTCCCTGAGATGATATTCATTCCAGAGAATGTAGAAATATCTTTACCAGACCAGTAATGAGCTTAATGGTACTTAATATCAATTATGTTCAATCTTCAATTTTAGAAATAGCTTCAGATTTAAGGGTTTTTTTTTTCCACCAATGACAGTTAAACAAAGATATTAAAGGAAATTTTATTGCAGCAATTGCTCAAGTTGAAACAGGTTTGAGAACAAATCCAATTTTAATAAATGCCATTTACTTCTATTTACCTATAAGATATTCAAAATGGAACACTTTGGGGCAGAATTATTAAAGTCTCCATCTTCAACTGTAAATTGTGAGGAAGTCTTTTTTACAGCTTTTCAAACATTGTATTGTAGTTAGTTATTCAGAGTTCAAATTATCTCAGATTGTTCCACCACCACAGATTTATAACTATACCATTTATTCAAATGAACTATGCTCTATGGAATGCTCTGCTTCCAATGGATTGGCCATAGACTTTCCCAAGGTGGGACAAATTGGGACTATTCCTCTGGGTCCTGCTCTGTACAGTTCCCTGTTCCCACAGTGATGGACAGCAAATCAGGGCAGCAGTTGAGGAGCAAGGCTCTATCTGGCCTAACTGGGTTATTTTAAGGTCTGAAGCTGGCAAAAATCTTTAAAATAATAATACCCAGTTAACGAAGCTGAGAGGAACCTAACATTCCCGTAATATTTTGATGAGCTTTGGTGGGCAGTGTAAAATAATAAAACTAGTCTGAAGAGCCAATTTAAGAATATATATCAAGAGTTTTTAAATCTTCAGACTCTTTTTATTCTCTCCCTAAAACTCTCTCATAAAGACCTGAATGATGCGTATAGCTGATCTCTGCCTCCTTGCTATGTGTAACCAACACTTGGACTTCTGTGCCACTTGCTTTCCAAAGAGTAAGTTCCTCCCCCATTTACCCAAAGGGTCCTGAAGCAGGGCCTATTATTTATGTGTCTGGCACAGCCACTGTTCCTCTCAAGTCAGTTTTCTCTCACTGTGATGGTTATGTGACTACATTTTGTCATTATTTGAATATTTTGATATCTTCTTGTACTTTTAGAATAATATATTATGTTTTGTATCATCTAAGTTTGTAGCACTAAATTTACAGGTTTGCTTTCAGAATAAATCCAACTGAGTTGTTCAGCTGATGACATTTGGAGAAAAAGAAAAGAAGTTGGCAATTGGCCCTCTTTTTTTTCTTCTTCTTTTTTTTTTCTGTTGTTCAAGTACAGTTGTCTCCATTTTCCCCCCACCCTACCCACCCCCACCTCCCACCCTCAACCCTACCCCCCTTTGACTTTGTCCATGGGTCCTTTATAGCTGTTCCTTGACAAACCTTTCCCTTCTTTCCCCGTTATCCCCCTCCCCTCTCCCCTCTGGTTGCTGTCAGTTTGTTCTTCATTTCAATGTCTCTGGTTATATTTTACTTGCTTGTTTGTTTCTACAAGCTAAATACTTTAAAAGTGTTATTCAGTGTATAGAAACTTTTAAAGAACTTTTATAGAACTTTTAAAGAAAAAAAGAGCAGAGCATCTGGAATGGGAGGCATCATGAAGTCCCTAATATCACGTAGGTTCCACCTTACTTCTTCCCCTGCTCCTCCTAGGCCTCGCCTGAACACAGAATAAAAAACGCAGTTTTATTGTCTGTCTGCAAACTTGTAGGTTGATTGAAAATTGAGATGTCTTCTTTGGGGTTTCCTATATTTAAGTACAAAGAACTTCCATTTCCTTAGCACTTCTTATACACAGACCAAGAATAGTGCATAAATGAATGTGTGATATATAAGTATATGCTTCTTTTATTTTTCATTATTTGAGTTCTATTTCTCTTTACACGTAGCTCGACTTTCTCCAGTAACTTGGTCCTTCTGAGATGTTCATTACCCTTGTCAGGCAATGAGAAAAAGAGAGCCGAGCAGGAGAAATGTGTCTGTGGTCAGAAGACCAGCACAGAAGCCCTGGCTTCCCCTTTAACACCAGGTGGCCTTTCCTGAGCGTCCACCTCCTCTTGTATTAGTGACACAAGCAATATCCACATCCCAGGGTTGATCTTTGCATCTGATTAAAGCACACAGAAATTCTTCAATAGAAGTACATTTCTGCTATCCACAGTGATCACAGCGTTGGAAATTTTTGCAGCAGGTGTAAAAGACATAAGACTATCCTTAAGAACCATTGATTTTGTGATTCTCTATCTTTCAGAAGTAAGAGGCTTCCCCTGATATCCTGGGGAGGCTGGCTTTCCTGAGAACCCAGCGCTGTTCAGGATCCCTAAACCTGTGTACCAAATACACTGCCCAAGGTTCCAGAAGTCAAATTGTGAACCGACATTGTGAACATCCATCATCCTTAGGACAATCACCCACCCTCAAATCTCCTCCCTCTTCTTCCACACACATATACTCACGGGAGCTTGTTTATCCTGGACCTCAAGGCAACCCAACCTCTGAGGCAGGCCTGTTAGGAACCAGCCCGCACAGCCGGAGGTGAGCTCGAATGTCATGCTCTTGAATCATCCTTAAATCATCCCCTCACTCTGGTCCGTGGAAAAATTGTCTTCCGTGAAACCAGTCCCTGGTGTCATAAAGGTTGGGGAGCACTGGTTTACCTCATCTCTTCAGGGTATCCTTATGGTGCCTAAATTAATCAACAATTCATCTATTTCTTTAGAAATGTAGTTCATTTGACACCTAACTGTTGTTCTCTTGTTATGCTTATCTTCAGATCAACCTTTCTCACCATCATATCAGTTACCTACTCAAAAGCTGTTCATTTCCTCTTATTTCAATTCCAATTCTAATGCCCTTCTTTGATCCCCTGGCATTACTCAAAACTACCCAGAAGTATTTTCTACTGCCCCCGGTGGGTTCCTGCTATTCAAGTCATCACCCCCCAACATGGCAGCCTTTTTGGATCAACCTCTCTACTTCTCTTCACTCCTTAAAATCACACACTCTCTCAAGTCATGAGGCCCCCAACTTTCTACTACCCCAGCTCTGCTAGGCCTTACCTAAAACTTCCTACAATTGCTAACAGCAATAATACATATTAATTCTTAATTAACTACTGCCTTATCTTTATTATTTATTTGTTGGTTTGTTTGTTGTTTACAGTCTATTATCTGCCTTATCTCTCTAGCTACATGATAAACTCTTCAAGACAGAAGTAATATATGTCTGTGTCTCTCCTCTTTCCAAGCACATGGTAAGAAATGTTGGTGGCCTGTATGGCTTGGCATGCCTGGTACTTCAGGGTAAAATCACTGTAACTATACCAATGGTGGGGATTGCAGGCCAATAGGGAATGCTTAGGGTTAGGACAACATGGCCCTCAGCTCAGGCCATGCCCTATTCTTGCTTTGCAAATAGAGGTCAGTCCAGAATACAAACTGACTTGGCTTTTCTTTCCTTTTTTTAATCCTCACCCAAGGACATTTTTTCATTGCTTTTAAAGAGAGGAAGGGAGGGAGAGAGAGAGAAAAACACTGACAAGAGAAAAACCAGTTGGTTGCCTCCCATATGTGCCCACCAGGGACCAAACCCACAACCTAGGTATGTGCCCTGACTGGAGATCAAACCTGGAACATTTCTGTGTACTGGACAACGCTACAACCAATAGAGCCATACTGGCCAGGCACAAACTGACCTTTCCATGGCCCTGAGGATCACTGTGAAACAACCCAGAGTACTACATCTCATTGGAAGTTTCCTGGAAGAGGTGAGATTTGTTTGATTTATACATGATAAAAATTCAGCTCTCTAGACTATATGGACAACAAATAAGATTCCATAGTTACCTTTCTACGTAAGCAAAAATTTTTTATATTTTAATTTTTTGTTGGAAATTTGTGCTATATCCTAAAATGCACAATATACTTTTCTGTTTTCTTAAATAGGCTAACATGGGCTTGATTTAACGACGGAGCTGCATCTTCCACATGTTTTTACACAGCTTCTTCTATAAGCAGAAGAGAGTAACACCTGTCTCCAAGAGAATAAACATAAAATGTCTCATTTTTATCTTAAATTATTATCTAAATTTTGCAGTTAATAATATTTTTTGTTTGAAAATAAAGAATTATTTAAATCAGTGGTTCCCTAATGCTGGTGCAAAGATTTGACAATTTCTATTATGCCAAATGACCTCCTTTGGGAAAGTTTCTGTTCCTCCTCTTTGCTTAATGTTAAAATAAATCTTCCTTTGTGAAATGATGTTGATAAATGGTCTTAACTAACCAAAAACTAAGATCAACTGAACCCCTCCTCTTTCATTTCACTCTACTAGTCCACAAAACTCAACAGCCTGGACCTACCATTTTAATTTACTAGAAATTTTTCTTTAATTTGGAAAAGACATTTCACATGAGCCCCACATTTCCTCATCCCACTAGTGTGCTCCGTTGTGCCCCCAAAGCATTCATCTTCATGAAGCTCAGTTTGGGGGCCGTGCTGGGAAGCAGTGGGGCTGTCAGAGCCCTCAGAAGTAGGTGGGGTTTCTTGTCCCACACTGAAAATCCCAGGCTACTGTACTTGCAACGCTTTCCCACTTGCTACCAAGCCATACACTGTCTTTTATTTCCTTTCATATGCCTGATGGAATAACCTTTATCTCACTTTTATGTTACTTCATATACTTTCTCATAATTAGGATAGCAGATTAGCAAAAATTTTACATTGAATGTAACAATTAGAATAAGTCTACTTGAGTATGCATCTGAATAATTCTCCTATGAATAAATGTGTTAATGTTAGTGTGTGGACATTATTATCTATTTTGGCCACTCAGAGATCTCTTTCCTCTCCTCTGTGTTCTTAGCTACCCTACTGATAAGTTAGGCTTTTGGCAGCTAAATTCTGATTAGATGAACTTGTTAATAAGGTTAAGTAATAGGGTAGACAATAATTATCCTATTTAAATTAAGAAATAGTACTTGATAGAAAAAGCTGTGATGATATTTATTGCTGCGTTTTTTCAAACTTACTTAGTGACATGCAACAACACATATTCTCATGCTCACAGTTCTCAGGGCAGCTGGATTCAGCTCATTTAAGCTAGTCTCAGGGGCAACTTTGCTCGGGTTGTGAATCTCACTGGATGTGACTCTTGCTGCAGGTTGGGCTCAGTTCTGTTCCACGTGTGTTCATTCTGGATCCACGCTTTAAGGGCAGCAGCGACCTGGTGATGTGCAGGAGGGCAAGCCCGTCTACATAACCACATTTCAAGCCTCTGCTTATGACATACCTGCCAGCATCCCATTGGTCAAAGCAAGTCGCATGACAAAGTCCCAAAGTCAAAAGGCACGAAAATATTCTTCACCCACTGTGAGGTCATGGCAAAGGGGTGGATGTGTAACACCTCTACAGGGAAGTGAAGAATTGTGAGAAATTCAATCTACCGTAGGTTGGATGACCTCCAACCACAGCCACAAATCACAGTGGGCTTTCCAGAAAAGAGAAAAAACAAACTTTAAGGCAGTTTCTGAAAGTGGAAGGAGGATAACTGGTAGGAATATAACATGAGAGTTTACAAATATGATTCATTAAATAAATGACATTATCAAAGAAATGGAAACTAGGGCTTCCTAATGTGGCAGATGAATTAGGAAACTGAACTGGCTATAGGATGGTTTTATAAGTGATCATTGATTGCAAGTTGTATTGGCAGTTATTGAACATAATTATTCACCACAGGAATCATTCTTAATTAATTAATCAGGGTACAATTCAACTTCACTTCTTACACACAGCAACAAACAATTTTTTTTTCTTTTTTTCTTTCACCTACTTTGTTTACTGTTGTTGAGACATTTTAACAAATTAATTAGATGTTAATTCTTAGCAATAAAAAAAACCCTCAAGGTGCATATATTGTAAACTCCACAACAAAACCTGTTTATTTCCAAAACTTTTCCTCATTTGGAATAAACACAGATCTCCTCCAGCCATTACAGCCAAAAAATGATTCCAAGGCCCTCCTCACTGTTATTAGCACAGAGAGACCCCTCCAAGGATAAACTATGTGTCTAGCTCAGTTTTAATAAAATTTAATTAAAATTCTAAAAAAAAAAAAAGGAAAAGACATAGAAACCATGCTTTATTTGTTTGCTTCTGGGTTTTTTGTTTGTTTGTTTGTTTTTTAGGCAACACTGGTTTATAACATTATATAAGTTTCAGTTGTACAATATTATAATTTGATCTGTATACACCATAGTGTGATCTTCACCAAAAGTCTAGTTTCCAGTTGTCACCATACATTTGACCCCCTTAAAAAACCCTGCTTTTTGAATTTTCAGCAGACTCAACAATAGAAAGGATAGGTAACATATTGAACATTCAAACTTCTGAACAGGCTGGAGGATGAACAAGGACTTACAAGATAAAACTTAGAGAAAGAAGTACCGCCTTGTTCTCATTGTTGGTATACAACCATAGCCCCCAGCAGGATGGGGGATATAGAGAGTAAGATGCTCACACAACAATAGTCCCGCTGCTTCAGTTAGCATCAAATAATAAAAATCAACAGTGAAATGCAGCTCCAAAAACACTGGTGAATACTTAGGCTGCGTGCATATCTACAGAGTTCAAAATAAGAAAAGTGAGAGTCCCCTTGCCCTCTATCCTGGTCAGACTCCAAAGAAAGCATTGTGTTTATTATGTGTTATAGTTTTCAGTAGAAATTAAAATACAGAACTGTATATACAGAGGACTGTGGTTAGGGTAGAGGAGTGTTTCAATACTAGCTCATATGAAGAATGGTGGGGGAATAAAAAGATACATTTTCTGAGGAGAGAAGTTAGAAGAGACAAAGAGTTGTCTTGAAATATTTATAGGATTGGCCTGAGGGAAAAGAACAAAGATGGATTCCGTACAATACCTACAAACACCTGAAAGAGGATTAATTGACAAAAACTTCAGGAAGGCAACTGTCAGATATCCTCTGCCCAAACTCTTGTCTCCTGGATTTGGTCCTCTGTCACAGCCAGTCTGTGACCTAAAGCTCATTTTCCCCTCACAGTTCTAAGATTCTGTACAGGAAGAACAGATGTGTCAAATTTGTTATTATACTGAATTTTTAAAGTTCTTCCTTCTATTGAAAAATCAAGTACATCTTTGCAAAATAAAAATAGAATTTTATTATAGCAGTACAAACATTTTATGCTATTCTTTATAGTTTCAAAATTATGAATATCCAATCAAACTTCATAATTGCTTTCATAAATGCCTAATTAAACTATAAATATTATTAAATATATCCATGTACAATAAGGAATGGAAACATCTGGATGAAAAATGAAAAATTTAGACAAGCAGCTGGATATTTTACCTACACAATGATAGACCCCAAGATATTCAGAAACATCAAATAGCTGATACAGTTTTACATGTCATCTGGATATTTGACTCTATCTATTATTTTGTTTCAAATTACTTCTTAGTTTCTCAATTTCTCTTTTTTAATGAGACTATTTTACACACTCCTCCTACTGAATAGCATTTTCCAATCGTAGATAACATGGTTTTTCTGTCTCTGCCAGCTGTCTCTGCTCTGACCTCACCTCCTTTACTATTCTACTGAAATATCAGAAATTCAGGATAAATTAAGATGTGACTTTTGGAATACACCCCTTCCTCCTTCCTCATCTCTATAGCCTGTCAGAAAATCCAACCAATCTGGCTTAAGAACCCTCCACTGTGAAATGTTCCTCAAATTACCCCTTACCATGTTTCTACCTAAGATAACAGTGATTTATTGCCAAGTTAGCACCTTCTCTGACCTTAGTTTCCAGGGCACCAGGTCCCTTGATTTGTCTGCAGCCCTGGTCTTCACAGGGCTTAGAGTCAAATTAAGAACAATCTAACAATAGCCAGGGGGGAGAGGGGAGGGGACAATGGGGAGAAGGGTTTTCAGGAACCACTATAGAGGACACATGGACAGAACCAAGGGTGGGGAGGGAGGCAGGGAAGGGAGGTGGGATTGGAGGGGGAGGGGAGGGGAGAGTATACAGAAAACTGTAATTGAACAACAATAAAGTTAAAAAAATAATAATAATAATGATGGAAACACTAGTTCCAATTTAATGGGCACTTCTTATGTTCAAGCATTGCTTTAAGTGGTTGATATGAATTTATTCATTTACTATTCACAACAATCATATGAAGCAGGTACTATAATTATTCTCATTTTGCAGATGAGGAAATCGAGGCAAGTAAATATAACAATTTGCCCAAACCTGCATAGACATAGCAACCTAGACTGTAATATGTATTCAGGTTTCCTCTCTTAACCACTGTGCTTGAATGACTGTCTAGTCAAGCTACACTAAGTTCCAAGCATTTTGCCAAAATGCAAATGTTCTCAAACTCAAAGAAGATGTTACAATTGGTTCCTTCCATATTTCAAACAAGATTTGAAAGCCAACCACTTTCCAGAAGCCTGTATATTTGGTATCAGAAGGATGACATTTCATTCTAATTGAAAACTTCAAACTGCCTTCCTAGGATATATGCATTTGTTCTTTGCGTGTTTTCATTGTTCTCAGTGCAGTGTAAATGCAGAAGGTAATTGTGCATCATTTTAATACTTTTACATGTTTTATCATTTTTAATCTACATAAATGAAAATTTTTTATTCATTTAACAAATATGTACTCAACTGTTCTAGATACTGATGACACAGACGAAAAACCTCTGCCCTCATGGGACTTAGATTCTTGTTGGGGAGGCCCAGTAAGGAAGGTGAATATAGAAATTATATGGTATGTTAAATGATGACAGTGCCAATGAGAATATAAAGTGAAGAAGGAAGAGATGCAATGTCCAGGCAGGGGTTAGAAATTTTAGATAATTGTATCCAGGAAGGCATCATGGCATCATGAAGAAGAGAACTTCTGAGTAAAGACCTATAGGAGAGGGGGATCTAGCCATGAACATATATGAGGTCTGTCTAGAAGGTATCGAGACACGTAATATGAAAAATAGAGACATTTATTGAACAACATACTAGATACAAGAAACATTGTACATAGTACTTGCCTCTGGCCAAGATGGAGGTGTAGGTAGACACGCTGCGCCTCCTCGCAGAACAAAAAGAGGAAAAACAACAATTAAAAAAAAAACAAAATGGATGGAAAATTGAACCGAGTGGAAGTCCCACAGCCAAGGAGTTAAAGAGGACACGTTCATCCAGACCGGTAAGCATGGCAGAGCCGGGTGGAAAGCACTTGTGTTGAGACGGCGGATGGTGGAGTGACCCGCTGTAATGCTGCAGCTGCCCAAAGAGGCCCGCAGTAGGCACGCCTGGCCGAAGTACAGCCAGCACACTCAACGAAATCTGTGACCAGCACTCCCACAGAAGCCTGTGGGACCCAGCAGGGCTGAGACTAGTGGACCGGGCGATCCCTCATTTGCTGGGGAGTGGAGCAAACCACGCAACCCACCATCTCAGGATAAAAAGCCTCAAACCACTGATTGAAAACACCTTTGGGGGCTGAGGTGGTGGGAGCAACTCCCAGCCTCACAGGAGAGCTCACTGGGGGAAAGTGACTGGGAGCAGGTAGAGAGCAGAGCAAGCACCATTGTTCCCTCCCAGGACCCACCCCCACAGACAGCATCACAACACAATGACCTAGGTTGCCCCACCCTGGTGAAAACCTAAAGCTCTGCCCCTTAACGTAACAGGCATGCTGAGAAAAAAAAAAATGGCCTAAATGAAAAAGCAGATCACAACGCCAGAAAAAATACAACTAAGTGACGAAGAGATAGCCAATCTATCAGAAGCACAGTTCAAAACACTGGTAATCAGGATGCTCACAGGGTTGGTTGAATTTGGTCACAAATTAGATGAAGAAATGAAAAATACACCAAGAGAAATAAGGGGAAATGTACATAGAACCAATAGTGATGGGAAGGAAACTGGGACTCAAATCAATGGTGTGGATAAGAAGGAAGAAATAAACAGTCAAGCAGAAAAGAATGAAGAAACAAGAAGTATTCCAAGTCATGAAAGGCAAGGACCTACATCCAAGAATACTCTATCCAGCAAAACTTTCATTTAGAATGGAAGGGCAGATAAAGTGCTTCTCAGATAAGGTCAAGTTCAAGGAGTTCACCATTACCCAGACTGTATTATATGAAATGTTAAAGGGATTTATATAAGGTATGGAGAGATATCAACAGGGCAGTGGGAGGGGGAGAGAGGAGGAAAAAGTACAGAGAATAAGTAGCATAAACAGTAGGTAGAAAACAGACAGAGAGAGGTTAAGAATAGTATAGGAAATGTAGAAGCCAAAGAACTTATGTGTATGACCCATGGACAAAAACTAAAAGGCAGGGAATGGGGGGGAGTAAAGAGGGGGAAACGGGACAACTGTAATAGCATAATCAATAAAATATATTTTTTAAAAAGAAATACAAAAACTGCACAGCAAAAAAAAAAAGAAAGAAATATTGTACGTAGGACAGTGATGGCTCAGTCCCCTTCAAAGTAGGCACCCTGGGACTTCACACAGTTCTCCCAGTCACCATCAGCTGCCTTGTCATGTTTTCCTGAATTTTGTCGACGGTCTGAAATCTCTTCCCTTTCAAAGGTGATTTTAGTTTTGGGAAAAGCCACAAGTCGCAGGGCAAGCCACAAGTATCTGGGCTGTAGCAGGGCTGAGTCAACTCAGTGATTTGATGCTTCACTAAAAATCTGCATGAGATGTGATGCATGAGTGAATATGTTCTTGTGATGAAGCTGCCAATCAGCAGTTGCCCTTAGCTGCAGCCTTCTGAATTATCCGAATAGTTTCCACAGAGGAATATTCAAACTTAACGTAAAATCTGATGCAGACTCATTGTTCTGCTGACTCAGTCATTTTGAATGAGATGGACATGCAGTGCACATGCTCACTCAAGAGCGTCTACCACCCCCACTTATTAGTACAGTGAAGTCGTCATTGTTCACACATGCGCATTCCAGTTCACTCTCCTTGGCTGCCAGGTTACATCGATGTCGCACAAAGCCTTGTCATTATATTAACAGTGGTCGGACTATTTTTGGACAGACCTAGTATAGGAAAGGAGAGGAGTGTTCAAAACAGGGGGAAGTGTAAGTTGCGAGTATGTCTGGC
This sequence comes from Micronycteris hirsuta, assembly GCA_004026765.1. Lineage (NCBI taxonomy): Eukaryota > Metazoa > Chordata > Mammalia > Chiroptera > Phyllostomidae > Micronycteris > Micronycteris hirsuta. The sequence goes on along the minus strand of PVJI01005363.1, from coordinate 27,738 downwards.
ATGTTCCAGAAACATCAGAAGATAAGGTCATAATGGTAGAGGATGTTGGGGTGGGGGTCTCCAAATCACGAGGACGTTGCAGGCCATTATAGTTTGCTTTGGAGGGTTTGGAGCAGCAGAGTGACAAGTCTGATTTTGTTGAACAGGATTCCTCTGGCCACATACTGAAAATAGACAGCAGTGGGGCAGGGGTGGAAGCAAAGTGGCCAGCTGGGACATTATAATAATTCAAGTGAGAAGTAGGGGTGGCTAGCTCCAGGGGCAGCAGTAGGAGAGATAGGAACTGATATAATTCTGGATATATTTTGGAGGTAATGCTGGCAGAATTTGCTCATAGACATAGGGTATAAAAGAAAGAGAGGAGTCAAAAAAGATAATGAGATTTTTGGTCTGAACAAATAGAAGACAGTTGATTAAAAACTCCTTGAAGAAAGAATCAGCCACACATATTCACTTAATACATAATGAATATAAATTTTAAAATAGAAAAATGAATTGAAATTCCTCTGAAAAGTGTTAAATATGTGTAAAGCAAAAATAGGATAATATGAAGGTGTGTTATTAAAATACAGGCTACTTCCTCATTTAAATACGACATTGATAGTTCTAAGTACCCAGTATATAAAAGAAAGGCTTGATTCTTTCCACAGTGTTGTTCAGATAGCAGATACTGAACATAGCATTAAATATTTGCAAGAAAATCTGATAGTCAGATTTTGATATTTATTAAGGACTTTCCACATTGAGTTTAATTAAGGATTTGATTATGAATTCTACCTTGAAGGCATGATTACTACTTATCTCTTCACTCTTGGGCCAAAGAGAATTACAGATGCTGAATTTCTCTCCTCTGCATCTATGAAATAGTCATTAGTTTGAAAAGGCATCTATTTTCTTACTGTTGAAAATCACCTAGAGAAATTTAACTCATTCAGCTTTTATAGAACTCTTTTAAGAAACACTGGATGTATTTTTAATTGTATAACCAAGAAGATACATGAATCATAACAACTAATTTTCTGATAAATATGCAACTGTCTTTTATTACCCTCTTATTATCACATATTAGGCTTTTATTCCCAATACTACTGTGAGATATGGCAGGGAAATAATGTTGCTTTCTTAGGGGGTGTGTATAAAATTCACTACTCATTTTCATTATTACTACTATATGTCTTTTTTTCTAACTTTCCCATTTCTAATGTGTCAATAGAAAAACCTCACCATGGAATAGAAGACTTGATCTAGGAACCCTAATGTTAGCTAAATATCTTGTGTATCATAACATGAAGGGTTATGAAGGGTTATTGCAACCCATTTTAGTTCTTAGAAACTCTGAAACAAACCGTTAAACTTATGAGGAGTCATATGGCTATTTAACAAGGAAGAAACTCCTGGGACCAAAGGTGATGTCTATCCCTAAGGAATTGAAAGGTTAGATTATTATAAACCGGTAATGTATGGAAGCTCCCCAATCCCTCAGAAAATAATGAAGTACTTACTGCCTTTTTCTAATTGAACAATCCTATCTTATCTCCTCTCCACTCCTTTCCACCAGAAATGTACTATTACCCATTTTTAGCTTCATAAATATTTAGAAACACTGGTTTCCTTTGAAGATAGAAGGATGGTGAGAGAAGAAACAGTCATATTGTGCAATAAAGCAGTATGAGGAAAAAACAAGCAACGATGAATACTTGACCTTGCTCTCCCTTTGCAAATGATCTGGAAAAATTAACCCAAATGCTAATGAACTTTAAGAGCATAATGTGAAATGAATGACCAAGAAAGCAATGATCAAAATTGAGTTTAATCCAAACAATTACAGTAGATACAAATTTTGAAACCCTGTTTTCAGCTGTGTAAAAATTTTAACTTAATTTTTTTCTGTAACACCTGACTTTATGTTCAGATACCCTATCCTAGTGGTATGCTAGAACAGGCTTACCAGCTGAAGCATTGATTGTATTCTTCTCTTCCCAGGTTCATGCTCTGTGACATCATGGTGATAGTTTGAAATAAGCTGTGATGGGAGTATTTACACCTTGGAAATCAGCAACTATTAAAAATCTGGGTCTTGTTTTGCTGCTGGAGAGCCAGCTGTTAAACATTTGCTAGTATACTACTGCTCTCCCATGACAGAATGTAATCCTAGTCAATTATAAATAAACTTTCCCTCCCTCTCCTTCTTGCTAAAAAATGTTTAATGCTAAGGTGCTTCTGTATCATCCATGCATGTGGGGAAGAGATCTAGTCATCAACCAGCATCTGTTCACAATGGCATCCTCTGAGATGTTCCTGCAATCCTACCTGTCCCTCAGCTGAAATCCTCTTCCATGGTGGTGACCACCCAGCTACCTCTAACCCCATCCACTCCTAAACCATGTGGTACAATCTACCTTTCACTATAGCACCCCTTTGTCACAACTGTAAGATCCCTCAGGTTCACCTACTGTCCCTCAGCTAACTTCTGTACACCTCCTCTGCGGAACAGGAAAATGTGGCAATTCCAGCATGCTACTCTTGGTCTGGGAAGTGCAATTTTTGGTGGACTATCTCAGACTCTTTCAGGCCAGGCATAACTTGTAATCAGGGGCACTCTGTTGTTGTTATATCATGCCAGGAGTACAGAGGATCTCTGGGCCTTGTCATTCTCTGAGACACTTCTCAGAACATAAGGCATGCATCTCTATTACTCAGATTGCCAAGTAAGTCTGAAGGTTTGCTTTCTCTGCCCTGGGACTCTGCCTAAGAAGGTGGCATGGGACAAGGTCCCTTCTCAGTGACCTACAGTGTTCTGTCTTTTTCTCTAACCCCCACTCTCTCTCCCCAAGCCCAAAGAAAATTTTTATTTTCCTCTTTGAATAGGGTAGTAGATGAGGGGAGAAAATAAAGAACATAGCTTGATAAATGTTTTTTCATAACTGTCACTTACACTAAAATCTTGACCTTGAGTTCATTTGTTTTGTGCATGGCCTCTAAGCTATGTATATAACCTCTTGCTTAATTTGGTAGAGAAGAAATGGAAATAAATTAGACGTCCATTCCCATTTCTTACTTCTAACTTAAATCCCCAATATAAATATATCAATTTTTCAGAAAGGAAAAAATAGAATGTTACTTTATCCATCATCAGTGTCAAAATATAACATGAAATTTTATCTTTCTAGTTAAAGAAATTTGAATGGAAGACTATTTCCTCTGATCTTTCTCTAACATGATTTTTGACCACTTCAGGTTTTATTCTCTATTCCCTTCTCTTTATTTGTCCATGGATTAAGTGTCATTTATTAGTGACATTTTAGACAATGTCAGTCATGACTGTAATCCTCAGCAACCAGTTCCTCCAGACCTATCGGCTAGTTTTAATCTTCACTGTTTTCTCAGTATTCCTGCTCGGAACTACCACATATTCAGATAGTTTAACCAATCTCCACACTAATGGTTGATTTCTATAATATTTCTTTCAAAAAGACAAGTATTATCATAATATTGAAAATAACTTTGTTTTCAGATGATTTTCTAATTGTCTTACATGTAATAATAAATATAGTTAAAAGAATAATTGCAGTGCATCTATTTTGAGTATTAAAATTAGTGGAATCACTAATTTTAGTTTTTTACCAATATTCTTCTTTGAGAATTATACTCAGAACTTACAAACTTAAAATGTTTATTTTTATTGAAGAAAGATAAGTAATCTGCTAAATATATTTAATATTAGGAATAACTATGAATTTATGGGAGAGAGAACTAATTTAGTGCCAATCATTTGTCATTGTTTTCAAAGTAAACTAGAGAGCTTTTCCCAAGACAAACTTTAATGAAGTAAAAATCTACCTTGCTCTTTGACAAACACTTAAACATAAATATGCAAACCAAGTGATCCACTTTCATCTGGATAAAAATGTATGCTGAAAAATTATTAAGAATAAGAGACTGTATACCCTATGCTAAGTAAAAAATGTTTTGTAAGAACAACAGAAAGAATAGACAACAGGAGTTTAAAGGAAGAAAAGACTCCTCTGAACTATTTTTGAAAAAATTTTATTGAATTTATTTGGATGACATCGGTTAATAAAATTACATAAGTTTCAGGTGTACAATTCTATAATACATCATCTGTATATTATATTGTGTGTTCACCACCTCAAGTCAAGTCTCTTTACATCACCATCTACCCTCCTTTACCCTCTTCTACTACTATTAATGAAGGATTCAAAAAGGAGGCAGAATTTGATGTGGGCTTTTTAGGATAGGTAAGATTTAGATCATTGAGGAGGAACACAGGGAGCTTATTTCAGTGGAGAGAGTGGCATTAGCATGGTGAACCTACTTAGATGTTTTTTTTAAAAAATAGAAAGTAAATATATATAGTAAGAATATGTAGCATGAGAGGTCAAGATAGATAAGACTATCGCAATTCCTATTAAGATACCAATGGCATATTTCACAGAACTAGAACAAACATTCCAAAAAAAGTTTTGGATCCACAAAAGACCCCATATAGCCCCAGCAATCTTGAAAAAGAAGAACAAAGTTAGAGGTATCACAATATCTAATATCAAGTTATACTATAAGGCCATAGTAATCAAAACAGCATTGTACTGGCATAAAAACAGACACATAGATCAATGGAACAAAACAGAGAGCCCAGAAAGAAACTCACACCTTTATAGTCAATTAATATTTGACATAGGCAAAAACATACAATGGGGTAAAGATAGTCTATTCCATAAACGGTGCTGGGAAAACTGGACAGATACATGAAAAAAAAAAGTGAAACTAGACCACCTTCTTACACCACACACAAAAATAAACTCAAAATGGCTTAAAGACTTAAATGTTAAACCCCAAAGCATAAAAATCCTAGAAGAAAACAGGCAGTAAAATCTTGGACATTTCTCATAGCAATATTTTTTCTGATGTATCTTCTCAGGCATGGGAAGCAAAAGAAGAATTCGACAAACAGGACAATATCAAACTGAAAAGTTTTTGCACAGCAAAGGAAACCATCAACAAAATGAAAAGACAACCCACTGAATGGGAGAACATGTTCACCAATGATATATCTGATAAGAGGTTAATATCCACAATTAATAAAGAATTTATAAAACTCCACACCAAAAATATCCAATTAAAAATAAGCAAAGGACCTAAATAAACTCTTCTCCAAAGAGGACCTACAGATGGCAAATAGACATGTGAAAAGGTGCTCAACATCACTAATCATCAGAGAACTGCAAATTAAAACCACAATTGTATATCACCTCATACCTGTCAGAATTGCTATCACCAGTAAATCAACAAACAACACATGTTGTCAAGGATGTGGAGAAAAGAGAACCCCTGTTGGTGGAAATGCAGGTTGATACAGGCACTATGGAAAGAAGTATGGATTCCACTGTGTTAATGTCCCATAGTTGTTTCATCCACTCATCTACTGATGGACACTTGGGCTGCTTCCATATCTTGATGATTAGTAAATAATGCTTCAATGAACATAGGGTGCTTATGTTTTCTTGAATTTGTGTTTAGGTTCCTTTGGATATATTCCCAGAATTGGGACCACTGGGATTTCAGTTCAACATGGAATCTAATGAACAAACTGAAGTAGCAAGCAAAATAGGGACAGACTCATAGATAAAGAGCAGGATGATAACTAGAAGGAGCAGGGAGGTTAGCAGGTGGAGGGATGGAGCAAAAAGGAAAAAGGACCTATGGACATGGCGGGAAGAGGGGTATAAGGGGATGAAATGGTAACGGAAAAAATACAATAAAAAATAAAGTGGAGAGGACTTCCGGCCAAGATGGAGGCGTAGGTGGATGCACTGTGCCTCCTCACAGAACCAAAAGAGGAATAACAACAATTTAAAAAGCAAAACAAAAAACCATAATGGACAGAGAATCAAACCAAGTGGAAGTCCAACAGCCAAGAAGTTAGAGAGGACACGTTCATCCATACTGGTAAGCGGGGCAGAGCTGGGCAGAGAGCACGCACAGCAAGACAGCAGTTTGCCGGGAGAGACACATGGTGGGCACGCCTGGCCCAAAAGCGGCCCAAAAAGTGGCTGGTGCACCCGGAGAAGCCAGCAGGAAACAGCAGGGCCAAGACTGGTGGACTGGGCAGTCCCTCACTTGCATGTGCAGATAAACCGGGAGAAGGAGCTGGGGAGCAGAGCAGAAAACACCAGTGGGGATTGAGGTGGCAGCAGGAGCAACTCCCAGCCACACAGGAGAGTGCATTGGGAGAAAAGTGACTGGGAGCCAGGAAGAGCGGAGCAAGCGCCATTGTTCCCTCTCAGGCCACACCCTCTCAGACAGTGTCAAAACACAGCACTGTGGAGGTCGTTCTGCCCTGGTGAACACCTAAGGCTCTGCCCCTTAAAGTAACTGATGTGCCAAGGGAAAAAAAAAAAGTGGCCCAAATGAAAGAACAGAACAAAGCTCCAGAAAAATTACAACTAAAGGACGAAAAGATAGCCAACCTATCAGATGCATAGTTCAAAACCCTGGTAATCAGGTTGCTCACAAAATTGGAAGAAAGTTGGTCACAAATAGATGAACAAATGAAGGATACACTAAAGAAAATGAGGGGAAATGTGCAGGGAACCAATAGGGAAGAGAAGGAAACTGGGACTCAAATCAATGGTGTGGACCAGAAGGAAGAAACAAGAATTCAAAAAATGAGGAGAGGCATAGGAACCTCTGTGACATCTGTAAATGTCCCAACATCCAGGTCATATGGATGCCAGAAGGAGAAAAGGAAGACCAAGGGATTGAAAACTTATTTGAACAAATAATGGAGGAGAACTTCCCCAATCTGGCAAAGAAAATAGACTTCCAGGAAGTCCAGGAAGCTCAGAGAGTCCCAAAGAAGTTGGACCCAAAGAGGAACACACCAAGACACATCATAATGACATTACCCAAGATTAAAAATAAGGAGAGAATCTTAGAAGCAGCAAGAGAAAAGGAGACAGTTACCTACAAAGGAATTCCCATAAGACTGTCAGCGGATTTCTCAAAAGAGACCTTTCAAGCAAGAAGGGGTTGGAAAGAAGTATTCCAAGTCATGAAAGGCAAGGACCTACATCCAAGAATACTCTATCCAGCAAAACTTTCATTTAGAATGGAAGGGCAGATAAAGTGCTTCTCAGATAAAGTCAAGTTCAAGGAGTTCATCATCACCCAGACTTTATTATATGAAATGTTAAAGGGATTTATATAAGGTATGGAGGGATATCAACAGGGGAGTGGGAGGGGGAGAGAGGAGGAAAAAGTACAGAGAATAAGTAGCATAAACAGTAGGTAGAAAACAGACAGGGGGAGGTTAAGAATAGTATAGGAAATGTAGAAGCCAAAGAACTTGTGTGTATGACCTATGGACAAAAACTAAAGGGCAGGGAATGGGGGGGTGGGGTTTGGGGCGGAGCAGAATAAAGGGAGGAAAGTGGGACAACTGTAATAGCACAATCAATAAAATATTTTTTAAAAAATAAAAAATAAAGTGGAAAAAAGAAAAAAGGAAGCAGTACGGAGTTACCTCAACATATTAAATATGGAACTGCTTTATGATCCAGTGATTCCACTTCTGAGAATATATCCAAAGAAACCCAAAACACTAATTCAAAAGAACACAAGCACTTCTATGTCCATTGCAGCATTATTCATAATAGCCAAGATTTCGACACAGTTCAAGTGCTCATCAGTACATGAGTTGATTAAAAAAAAAAAAAGCTGTGATACACTTATACAATGGCATACTACTCAACCATAATAAAGAAGGAAATCTTACCTTTTGCAACAGCATGGGTGGACCTGGAGGGTATTATGCTAAATGAAATAAGCTAGTCAGAGTAAGACAGTACTGTATGATTTCACTTATATGTGGAATCTAATGAACAACATAAACAAAACAGAAATAGACACACAGGCACAGAGAACAGGCTGACAGCTGTCAGAGAGGAGGAGTTTGGGGGGGCTAGGTGAAAAAGGTGAAGTCATTAAGCAAAGAAAAAATAAACTCATAGACACAGACAACACTATGGTGATTATCAAAGGGAAAAGGGAGTAGGGGAGGTAGTAGAGTGTAAAGAAGGGATATGTGGTGATGGAAGGAGACTTGATTTGGGGTGGTGAACACACAGCACAATATACGGATGATGTATCATAGAATTGTACATTAGAATAGGTGATGTATAGAATTGAAACCTATGTAATTTTATTAACCAATGCCACCCCAATAAACTCAATAAAATTGTTTTAATTTAAAATAAGAGAAATAAAGATAAGAAGATAGATTGGGAGAAGATCTAGAGAACTTTAGATGGCCCGGGAATGTGAACTTCAAAGATTCTATACTAGCCCCCTTACCCACAGGGGATGAATTCCAAGATTCCCAGTGTGTGCCTAAAACTGTGGGTAATACCAAACCATATATACTCTACTATGCTTTTTCTTATACATACATAGCTACGATAAAGTTTAATTTTAAATTAGGCACAGAGATTAACAACCACTAATAAAATAGGACAATTATAACAATATAGTATAATAAAAATTATGTGATATGGCCTCTCTCTCTCTCTCAGCAAAAAAGCTTGGATTTCTTTTCACAATTTTAGGGATAGAAGACTTGTTCCTACCATAGAGTTTAATAATCTCAGCATAAGATTTTTTTTTTCTTATTGTCAAGGACTTTCACATTTTCACTTAAAGGAAGCACTTTACTACTTCTCTTTGGCACATATGAATTGTCAGTATCACTTCTCTTGCACTTTGGGGCCATTGCTAAGTTAAACAAGGGTTGTCTGAACACAGGCACTGCGGAACCACAATAGTCGATCAGATAACCAAGATGGCTACTAAGTGACTAACGGGCAGGGAGCATGGACAGTGTGGAGACTAGACAAAGTAATGATTCACCTCCCGGTCAGGAGGGAGAGGCAAGGCAGGAGAGTTCATCATGCATGAAATGTCAGGATGGCACGACATTTCAAAATTTTTGAAGTGTTCATTTCTGGAATTTTCCATTTAATTTGTTCAGACTGTGGTTGACCAGTGGTACCTGAAACCTTGAACAGTGAAACCATAGATAAGGAGAGCTTACTGTATCCAGACAGTGAAAAAAAAGCCCACATGATGGGAGAAAATATTTGCAAATCAAATATCTGATACTGATCTAATATCAAGGACATATAAAGATAACTTACAACTCAACTATAAAAGACAAATAGCCCAATTAAAAATTGGAGAGAGTATTTGAGTAGATTTTTCTCCCAATAACATATACAGTGACCAATAAGCACATGAAAAGATGCTCAATATCATTAATCATTAGGGAAACTCAAGTCAAAACTACAATGAGATATGACTTCACACACAAGGATGGCTATAATAAAAAATATAAAAAATAACAAGTGTTACCAAGGATGAGAAGAAATCAGAACCATCATACGTTGCTGATGGAAATGTAAAATGGCGCACCCACTGTGAAAAACATTTTGGCAGTTCCTCAAAAAGTTAAGTGTATGTTTATTTTATCATATGACCCAGCAATACCACACTGAAATATATACCTAACAGAAATTAAAACATGTTCACACAGCCCCGGCTGGGTGGTTGGTTGGTTGGAGCATCATCCCATACACCAAAAGCTTATAGGTTCAATTCCTGGTAAGGACACGTACCTATGTTGTAGGTTCAATCCCCAGTTGGGATGCATATGGGAGGCAATTATCGATGATTTTCTCTCTTTCTCTCTCTCTCTGTCTCTATCAGTAAACAAATCCTAAGACAGGATCTAAAATTTTTTTTAAAAAACATGTTCACACAAAAACTTCTACACAAATGCTCATAGAAACATTACTCATAATTGCCAAAAGGTGGGAACAACCTAAATACCAATCAGGTAAAGCAACAATACACAAAATGGGGTATACCCATGCAATGGAATATTATTTATCCATGAAAAATGATGAAGTACTGATACATGCTACAACATGAGGAAGTGTTGCAAACACATGCTCAGTGAAAGAAGCAAAACAAAAGGTATATATTATATATTGTATTATTCTGTATATATGCAAAATGTCCAGAATAGCCAAATCCATGGAGACAGAGACTACATGAGTGGTTACTAAGGGCTAAGAGGAGGGGAATGGGTGTGACTGTTAACAGGTATGGGTTTTTTTGGGGGGCGGGGTTGAAAATGTTCTAGTTAGATAGTGATGATGGTTGTACAACTCAGAATATACTAAAAACTACTGAATTGCACTTTTTTAAATGAGGGGTTTTATAATACATGCATTATATCTCAGTAAGAAAAAAGAAATATGAACTGTATCTTTTAGGTGCTAAGCAGCTACCAAACATTTCTGAGTAGCAAAGTAACCTGTTCACTTTTGCATTTTGATGTCTCTATCTTGTCGCTTGCCCTACACCTGCACATCTCACAGTGGAACTGTTTCTCCTTCCTTCTCTGCACAACCTCCGCTTCCCGACCCTGTCTTGCTCCCTGACCCTTGCCATGTGGCACCCAGCTTCATCACAGCACTAAAATACTTCTTTTAAAAGTTACTTAAAAATTCCTTGTTACTAATCTAGTGGTGAATTGCTTATTTGTGTTTAAGAAAATAAATCTTTATTTTGTGAGAATCGTAATCACCTTTTTCTTGTATTTCTCATCTCCTCACCTCTCTGAAAACTTTTTTCCTCCTCCTGCTCCATAATTGAGAGATATCCCCCACAGATGTATTTTTGACCCTTTTATTTTCTGGAATCCTTGACGATCTTACCCAACTCATGGTTTCTGTAGGACTTGAAACTCTTTGTCCCAACATCTCTCCACAGCTCCAGTCCCTCATTTCTTACGACTGGCTGCACCTGTGCATCCTAATCGACTAAAATGCTGCTCAATCTCAATTTGACCTAAACTAAAGATAACAGTGTTTCTTTGCCTGTAATGATCTCAGTATCTTCGCATTTACCCACCTTAAAAATCATAATAGCAAATGTTTAGTTTTTTTATCCAATTAGTTCCTAAGACCTATTGATTCTATATTCGTGCTCTCACTTCTATGCCTTATTCTCCAATCCTACTGAAAACAGCCTAATTCAAGCACTCACTTCACCTTGACTGGAATATCCTACCCTTGTTTCCATGTGTCTTCAACACATGGCTTGTTCACTGCTATCTCCACAACGTCTTCTCCAATGTCTATCTCCACACCGCTATCTCCACAACGTCCACAACGTTCTCTACCTAAAAGTGATCTCTCCCTCCTCTAAGGGCTTACAATTCTCTGTCTACACTCTCATAGCTACAAGAATCCCCATAAAATAAGGTGGTGAATGCTCTCTTCCCCAATACTGGAAGCTCCTGAATATTTCACAGTTTAAAATTGTTACTACATTGCTTTGTATCCAAGCAGTTCCTAAAGGAATTTAAGAAAACTAGTGCCTTCTACAAAGTAAACCCTCAATAACTATCTGCTCAATGACCAAATGTTCACATGATTTTTTATAAGAACTCTCCTAAGTATCACTGATAATTTGCAGCAAGAGTTCAGAAAATCCAAAAAAGTCATCATCATCATCATCATCATTACCACAGACAGGCCCCTGACTCACTTATACCCCCGACATGTAGATAGCACCCCATCTACGCTGAGACAGGAATTCCCTTTCCCTCTGCTGTTACCATCACCAGTAAGTTCTTATCCCTCCAGAGGGAGAAAACCACTGCCGCTGCATCTCCCTCCTGCCCTGGATCAGGGGGTGGTCAGGATGAGGTCAGAGCTTTAGGCTCCTGGGGATCATTGTCCCTAGCCACCCCCTGCCGTTACTCTGACCCAGAGGATCTCAGTTCCCTGCCTCCCACTCCAATCCGGAAGCCATGCTCATTCAACCCCCTGTCCTGCCGAAAACTTCTCTGGCCAAAGGATCCACCCCCGGGGTGGTCAGTCTGCCAAGCACTCCAAGTCCTGCGGTCAAAGATGGGGGAGGAGTGTTCCCGCTCCTACTTGGGATGGGAAGAATGACATGTCCTGACATTCTAGGGCACTCTGAATACATTTTTTCATGGAAATATTATTTAAAGTAATAATTACTATCTGCATTTCAAATACCTTTCACGTGCCAACAAAAATCCTCTATAACCATTATTACAGTGTTTTCATGGGAAAATGGCTTCTGAGTTTTAAACATGAATTTACAAGTGAAATTAATTGTAGAACAAGGTATTCATATATTGGGACCTGCATTTATAGAATAGTATCATTATTTTTATTACTATTATTATTAATTCTAAACTCCAGTCTGTTTTGTCGCTATCAGTAGCTCAAGAGATTAAACCAATGCAGTCCAAGAAAGACCCCTTCAGTTAAATTAACTTTTAGAGGTGAAATTCAGAAAACTGTGCTTTAGGCTCTTTTGGGTAAAGTGAACAAATATTTTGGGTAAGACCCAAATGGATATTTGATTTTCCAACTAACTTGAATGTGTGGACCTTTGTAAGTGAAGCCAGTCAAGGTTTAATAATAAAATGATGAGAACTGTTTAGCCACCCTTCGGTCTGCTTCAGATGCCTCCCATTAGGAAGATGTTATACTGCTGACAACTAGGCATAATTTTTGTCACATCAAAATACACAGACACTTGTGCATAAGACAGAAAGGTAATTGTGAATAAGGGTCAGAGTAATGGCAAGGGGTGGCTAGGGACAATGATCCCAAGAGCCTAAAGCTCTGACCTCATCCTGACCACCCCCTGATCCAGGGCAGGAGGGAGATGCAGCAGCAGTGGTTTTCTCCCTCTGGAGGGATAAGAACTTACTGGTGATGGTAACAGTAGAGGGAATAAGGTCTGCGGCTCAAAGGTATGGCCGGTTGGTAGAGAGCAGAAGGTTTGATAATGAGAAATTACCGTTTCCTGCAATTCTCGAGGACCAGAGAGAGGGAATTATTTGCTTTATGCTAGCAGCGATTTCCCTAAACCCTGTGAGATGGCACAGCTTAATCTGCTGCAAATGTAGACAGGGCAGCTACCAGCCACAGCTCTTGGTTAGAGCAAGATTCCCTGGGGTATGAACTATATTGAAAAACCTTTCTAAATAAGACTGATCACTTAATTTGACTGTTTTAGAAAAAATCCTACATAGTCTTCAATTTCTAGCATTTGTTCACTACTCCCTGGAAGCTTAATAATCACTGTCATGTGTTTGTGTATATAAGTATATATACCGTATTTTGCCATGTACAATGTGCTCCCATGTACAATGCGCACTCATGTTCTGTGCGCATTATACATGGGATTATTATGCCCCATTATTATACCTATGGTGTGTAATCATTATACCCATGTATAATGCACATCCTTATTTTTCTCTCAAAAATTTGGACAAAAGTGTACATTATACATGGTAAAACATGTTATTTAATTAGATAATCTAATCACAGAGGTGATCATAAATATATTGTATTAAAAGTGTTAGACACTAGTTATAGAATATTCCTTAGCTTGGCTTCTGCAACATAGTGACATAAGCAGCAGGCCTTTCCTCTGAGAAAAAAATAAATCTTCAGATGCATGTTCGTGTCTTTTTCCATGATAGGTATAGTGACATCAACCATGACCACCAGTCCTCAAAGCAAAACAAGTAGCACAGAGAGGACCGTCATGTTTAAACACAGAGATGCTGACAGCTGTTTTGTTAGCCACACACATTATTTTTATTTTATAAAGGGGTTAACTTTTGCCTCTCACTTATACATTTTCTTCCATGAATGAGCAATTAATGACTTTGCTGCTGTCGCTGTTTCAGCACTTCAATTTACAATAGCCTTTTGTTTTCTTGCAAACGGAAAGAGCTTTGAAGGATTTCAGTCTTCAAAAACATGGAACACTTTCTTTCTCTTTATTTCTGAACACACAAAAAAGTGTCTATTCTTATGTATATTTAATAACAGGCTTCAAAAAAAGCCTTATTGTGCACCTTAACATGATCTGATTGATTCTTGCAGCTAAGGCAAAGGAACACATGCAAATCCTAGTTCTGAGAAACATTTTCTATTTAAAAATTCTAAAACGTAAATTTCATAATAAACTAGGGCAGACAATGTAAATATGTTGTATTTCATTTTAAATACAGTTAAGTGCAGTTTAAACATAGCCAACTCCTTCCAGATGATGTGACTTGGATAATGAAGAGCTTCATCTTCAGTCACAGGTAGTTCAGTACTGTTACAGTTTACAATTAGAGGGAAAACCCTGTATGTCCTCATTTAAATATGTTTATCTTATGAAAACAAGGAGTTGGAAAATATATGTATATATATAATCATCACAGTCAAAGGAAAATAAAAGGCTGATGCATTATCTAGTAGAATTAGTGAGTATTCATAGTACCGAGATATAAATCCCTAACATCCCTCTTTTATTTCTTAAAAACAAATGTGTATAGGACAATGACTTTGACTAAAGTAATAAAACTTTCACTATCTGGAATAGTTATGGAATCAAAATGCCACAGTTAATTTAATAGTCTAATTAATTCAGCATTAACCAATACATGCTTTCTGCTTTAACCCATGAAATTAAAAATATAACTAATTTAGTTAAATATACAGAATACTTTCCATCCTCAGTAAGATGAACTGAACTTAGGACATATCTCAATCTTCCTATTTAAAAAAATTATAGCTCTGCCCTGACTGGTGTGGCTCAGTGCATTGACTGCCTGCCTGCCTGTGAACCAAAGGGTCACCAGTTTGATTCCCAGTCAGGGTACATGCCAGGGTTGTGGGCCAGGTCCCCAGTAGGGAGCACTCAAGAGGCAACCACACATTTCTCTCCCTCTTATTCTCCCTCCCATCCCCTCTCTCTAAAAATAAATAAATAAAAGCTTTCAAAAAAAAGAGTCTCTTAAAAAAATAAAAAAAATAAAAAATTATAGTTCTGACACCAGTTTACTGATTGTCAATCACTTATTTTTCATAATATTAGAGTGTCCACAGGCACTTATGCACACATGAGTTAGCAGATGATTCTAAGTAGTTAAACTCCAGCAAATTGAGAATACGCTATAAGAATCTCAGTTTTGCATTTAATTTTATTAGTATAGTATTTTGTGTCTTTAAATGTTAACGTCACCTTCCTGGCCACTGGAGACCTGACTAAGGCACATTCCTAGGATTTATGTCAAAATCATATACAGAGTAAGAGAGCAAAGCCAGGCCTATGCTGACCTGACAAGCCATCACCCTATCAGCTCACATTTCCGGTGGTCAGAAACAGCCCACACTCTGGTAGTCAAGGTGACCACTGGTGATGTCCTGGGTTTTGCTGATACCCTCCAGCATGTTTTATTCAGTCAAATAGAAGTCCAGAGTCAGATCATTCTATTAAGTGATGTCCTTTCAGAATATTAAGAATCTAGTCAAGTTAGATTGACAGGAACACTTTTTTATTTATGATTACCTCCCTGTACCACAATTGGATTCAGGACCTATAATGGTGACAGTTGAAATTAAAGTGATCAAGAGATTCTACATAGTGTCAGACTAGGAGGGTTTCATTAATTCTGGCCAAATAATCAGCTTTCCAATTCTGTGTTTCTTATCTTAATATGATTACATTGAAAGAGACACAGAAAAATATATAATGGACCATTTGAAAATATCTCAAGTTTTGGCTTAAATTCAGATCTGGGACATATTATCTGTAGTATAATTTTGAATATCTTAATATACTTTCTCATTTTGGTATAGTATAATTTGTTTAAGCAATTCCCTGATGTTAAGCTTTAGTTTATTTCCCATTTTCACATTAATAAGCAGCTCTGCCACAATGATACTATACTCTTGAGAAGGTAAAGCTCAGTGGTTAAGAGCATAATCTTTAGCCCTGGTGGGTGTAGTTCAGTGGTATGAGTGCTGGCCTGCAAACCAAAGGATCACCAGTTAGATTCCCAGTCAGGGTACATGCCTGGGTTGCAGGCCAGGTCCCCAGTAGGGGTGTGTGAGCAGCAACAACACATTGATGTTTCTCTCCCTTTGTTTCTCCCTCACTTCCCACCTCTCTAAAAATAAATAAATAAATAAAATCTTTTTTTTTAAGAGCATAATCTTTAGTATATACTAGGATTTGGGTCCTGTCACTTTCCAATGCTGTGATCCTGGATAAATATCTTAATATCTCAAAGGTCCTTCATCTGTAAAAGGAAAATAATTTCACCTAATACCTAAGGCTTTTGTACTAATCCAATGAGAAAGTTCAAGTAAATTCATAGTTAATAAATGTTAGTTTGCTCTTATTGAGCTAGTTAGAAATACTATTTCCCTAAGGTAAGTTCATAGACATGAAATCATCTAGTCCATGTATATTTTTAAGGTTCTTAGTATATATTGCCTAATTGCCCTCAAAGTTCATCATTCACAATGGCAATGTTACATAATATTGTAATTAGGTATGCATTGGTTTGTATCAGAACTAACCTGTAAAGTGCCCAAGAGGAGTTCTAGGTCTTATTTCATTTCTGTTCCCTGGGTACCTACCACAGAGACAGGTACACATACATACTCAATCAATGTTTGTTTAGCGAATATCCATGTCTTTCCTTCTCACATTTATTATTTAAACACCATTATCTTTTTAGAGTTTCACTTCTCATTAATTTTGAAGGCCACTGCTGTTGGTAAATAGAACCAAATGGGCTACACAGTCAATGAGAGTAGTTCTCACTTGGGGAACCTATTTTTAAATGCAGATCCTGTGTTCCAGTTGCAGAGATTCTGATTCGGGAAGTTTCAAATGGGGCCAAGAAATCTGAATTTTAATTTATCATCTTCCAACTACTATCATCCCTGACATATAGGTCGTGTGAATACTCAGTTTTGATAGACGCTGGTCTCTGGAGCTTTTGCCTAATAACACCAGGACTCCTTAGGTTCTTTTCAGGCCTGTAACTGTATAATGCAATCTTTAAAAACATTACCAATCAAACAAACTCAGAGCTCACATAATTTATCCATAATATTTGATAATTAGTAGAAGATGTTGCTAAACTAGCCAGACTTTCTGTTGCTTTGGGGGAGGAACAGATGAAACAGGATGAAAAGTTCATCCGGACACCTATTCATGGGATGGTAGGAAATGAGTTGGTCTGCTTGATCTTGACAGAAAGTAAAAAACCATGTTATCACTCAGTGTCATTCTGTTTGATCAGGAATGCCTGCTGATGGCTGAAAGTGGCTTCTAAAAAGGGTCACAACATCAAGCCTGAGAACATAGAGCTAAGTAGCTTTCTTGCCTCTTGCTGTCTCTTACGGGGCAGCCCAAAACCAACAGATCCAGACGAAGGCTTGAAGAAGGTGACCCTCAGAAAGTTCTTCAAGGTCACCTGCAAATTTAACAACTGAGACCTGCAAAAGAAGCATTCAAAGCAAGACAAATGATACTAATAAAGAGCCAATTCGTGTGTTTTCACCTTGTGTAGCTCTTGGTATATCTATATCCAGTTCTTCTCAGAATGGTTCCCACTTACCGAGCTACCCTGAGCCTCAGATGAGAAAACAAATGCTGTCATGCATCACTTTTCTTATGGAAAATAACCATAGGGTTGGTAGGAGCACTGCATTAGAGGACTTAACAGAATGGTTGTATGTAATACACTTTCCCTCCTTCTCTTTTTTCCTTCTCTTTTCCTCCCTACTATCATCCCATCTTTACTCCCAATTCCTTCTGTGTCTGAATAGGACTGCTAGCTCACATATTTCTATGTCTTACGTTTTTAAAAAGATTTTATTTATTTATTTTTAAAGACAGAGGAAGGGAAGGAGAAAGAGAGGGAGAGAAACATCAGTGTGAGAGAGAAACATGGGTCAGTTGCCTCTCGTATGTGCACCCATGGGAACCAAACCCACAACCCAAGCATGTGCCCTGACTGGAAATCAAAACAGGAACCTTTCACTTTGTAGGACAATGCCTCTTCAACTAAGCCACACTGGTCAGAGCTATGTCTTACTTGTTAAATAACAAAAAAAAATTGTTGAAAACATGATTATATACCAAGGTATTTATTATGGAGTTTACAATAAAAATATAAAATATGATTTATAACCCCAATGAGTTACAGTCTAATAGGAAAGAGAAAACCAACATGTATAACAACTGAAAAACACTGAAGATTTTATTAAATTTTATTTGTTATTCAATTTATTATTTAATTTATTAAAATTTAACTTACTAAAAATTATCTGCTAAATCATCCATAAGTACATAGCAATTCAGAGAAAGGAGGAACTTATGGGTCTGAGTTTCCAGAAAAGGCCTCAAGGAATGATCAGGATTTCATCTTGGCTCTGAAATAAAACCATTTATATGTTATTTACTGTGTCAGTTATTAGACTAAATAGAGATTGGTTTATCTTTTATCTTTATTAGTACTTTCTTGCCTTTATGAAAATACCATTCAGTTTGCATAGAGGCAAGGACATTGCATAGAGGCAGGAAACAAGAATGGGAAAAAGCCCTGACTAGTGTGGCTCAGTGAGTTGGGCATCATCTCACAACCAAAAGGTCACTGGTTTGATTCCCAGTCAGGGCACATGCCCAGGTTGTGGGTCATGTCCCCAGTTGGGGGTGTAGAGAGGCAACTGATTGATGTTTCACTCCATCTGTTTCTCCCTCCCTTCCCCTCTCTTTAAAAATAAATAAATATAACCTTTATTTAAAAAAAGAAATGGGAAAAAAAGCAACTCTGAGACACGAAGAATGTTGGGATGTGTTCATGCATTACTCAAGCAACACCACTTTATACATAAGCACTTTGAACCCCAACACACCAGGCTTTCTTCATACTTTCCCACCCAAGTCAATTATAGTCTATACCACACCACCTACACAGTTCAAGTTCTCATCATTTATGATAAAACAAAATAGTCCATGGCACTGGAGTCTCAAATCTAAGAAGCATTCTGTGAAAAATTATGGCAAATTACACAAAAAATAAGGCCATAGTAATCAAAACAGCCTGGGGCTGGCATAAACAAAGACACATGGATCAATGGAACAGCATAGAGAGCCCAGAAATAAACCCACACCTTTGTTGTCAATTAATATTCAACAGAGGAAGCATGCACATACAATGGGCTAAAGATAATTTATTCAATAAATGTTGTTGGGAAAATTGAGCAGATATGTGCAGAAAAATTAAACCAGACCACTTTCTTATACCACACACAAGAATAGAATAAACTCAAAATGGATCAAAGACTTAAATGTTAGACCCAAAACTATAAAAATCCTAGAAGAAAACATAGGCAGCAAAATCTCAGACGTTGCTCATAGCAATATTTTATTGGATATGTTTCCCCAGGCAAGGGAAACAAAAGAAAAAAATAAACAAATGGGACTCCATCAAACTAAAAAGTTTTTGCACAGCAAAGAAAATTGTCAACAAAATAAAAACACAACCCACAGAATGGGAGAACATGTACTCTAATACATCTGGTGAGTGGTAAATATCCAAAATTTATAAAGAACTTACAAAACTCAACACCAAAAAAACAAACAACACATTTAAAAAACAGGCACAAGACCTGAATAGACACTTCTCCAAAGAGGACATACAGATGGCCAATAGACATATGAAAAGATGCTCAATATCACTAATCATCAAAAAATGGAAATTAAAACCACACTGAGATATCATCTCATACCTGTTAGCCTAGAATGACTAACATCAACAAATCAAGAAAAAATATTTTCCTGAAAAAAGATGGCGGCAAGATAGGTAGGAGCCAAGTCCACTCCCCGACCCCAACAGGTGAAATACCTAGCTGATCTTCTGAGAAACAGACCCAACAGCCAACAGTACCCCAGCATATATGAAGATTGAAGACCAAACTTGTACAGGTCATAGAAAAATCAGCTGATAAGGAGAGACCTTCAGGACAATAAGGTCCCTGGGTCCAGTGTAGGGACTAGGATGGCAGCAGCCAAAGGCCTGGGGCCAGCCCGGTGTGAGGCACAGTTCTTAGGAGAGAGTCAGGTCAAGGGCTCCTTCCCCTGCCAAACAAGTTTGGAGCAGCTCAGTGAGAGACCTGGCTGCTTGAAGTCGCAGGGAGAGGAAAAGGACAAAGGGGCAAACACACGGGGTCTGTGAGCACCCACAGAGACTCTGTGTGCCGGCTAGGGAGAGTTGAGAGTTGGACCATGCCAGGCCCTGACCCCGATGTTCCCCAGTCTGGTTGGAAAATTGGGCTGAGTGAGAGGCCAGGCCCTTGTGTGGAGTGGCAGGCTTAAACAGAAGGAATTTTTCAAAAAGAAAAAGTAAAGAAGGAGACACACATCAGCTGTTTGGTGAACTCTCCTATAGCAGCTGACCAGGCCCCTTCCAGATCCAGCCATGGGGTGCCCCCGCGGTGGCTCAGAGGGCCACGCGCTCACACCTCTGGCTCCAGGGAGAGTAAGCACCAAGAAAGACACTGTGCACACACCAGCAGCCCTGGGAACAGCGCGCACCCACTGTAGGGCCAGTGGCTGATCGTCCTGCCACATACACAGGCCTGGGAATAAGCACGCCTGACCCCTGCGCCCCCAAGGAGACAGCAGAGGAGGTCTGCACCAGCATCCTTAGTGGCAATCAGGCAGCCACGGGTGGAACCTCTGCCCTGAAATCAGGGAGTCAGCAATCCCCAGAAAGTTTAACACACTGGGGAAGCTGAACTAGCCTGAAGGGGCGCTGAGAGCCCCTAGCATCTAGGACAACAAAGAGCAAGAAGGGAGTATGCGAATTACCCCTAAATGGCACATCTCAAGGTCAGTGCAACAGGTGGATTGTAGGCCTAGTCTGGGCACAGAAGAGCACAGAGGAACTGGGCAGGAGGCAGGTCCGCTGTCGCTCAGGAAGGGAGAAAAGAGAAACCAATTCCCCCCTCAGCCTGATGAAGACAGGAAGTCCAGCACAACTGGCTTTGCCAGTTTGAAGCCAGCAGGAGGTTTTTGTTGTTGTTGTTGTTGTTGCTGTTGTTGTTGTTACTGGGTTTTATTTTTGTTGTTGTTTTTTAATAATAATTCCCACAAGTGAGACAATAAAACTAGAAACTGTGAAAAGACTAGAGTTGGACCCAAACAGGGGTAACACCAACAGCTGAGACAATGAGACAAATTTCACCTTGCTACTCCAGAGGACTTGCAAGATATTGTATATTTGTATTTTTTTCATCATTCTTACATCTTTCATTTACTAGTATTTTTGTATTTCTCTTCTTTCTGTTTAGTCTCTTTGCTTGACTGGTTGGATTGCATTGTTTGACTGGTTTCCCTTATTCTCTCATTAATAGTGTATTTTTAACTTACTGTCTTTCACTTCACTTGTGTTTCATTACCACACCACTCTAGGTCCTACACTTCCTAATCTTGTTTTCCAGATCAGATAGAGTCTGTCATATAATTGTTGCTCCATTATCATTGTAAATAATTGCTGTTCCATACAATTGTTAATATTACACAGCAACCCCATGCCCCCAGGTCTTAGCCCACTCCACTGTTTCCTGAACTTTACTATTATTGTGATTAACTCTATTCTCTCACACACTACACCTATTTTCTGTCCTTTACTCTCACTTTATCTCATAATCTGACCTCCCACAAGCTCACTGCTTTCTAGATCCAACTCAAAATCCTTCCCCGCCCCCAACAAGAGTCTTACCTCCTTCACACCCTTTCTTAAAAGTGACTAGTAGGGAGAAATATCCCAGTTGACACTATACATATCTAAAGGATTTCCTATCTCTTCTCTAAGGGTTGGTACATTAAATATCATAGAATACACTCCTGCTGTCTTAAACCATTTTGCCTTCCCCCTCCAAATGATCACAAAAAAGAGTAGGCAGAAGCTGTGAACACCAGGATACCTGTAGGAAGAGAAAACCCACCAACAAAGGACCCACCAACAGAAAACAATGGAAGAAGGTGAAAGAGGGAGTGGAACCCACACTAACCTCAATCCAGGACGAACCTAGAAATACAACCAATTGGTAGAGAAATTACCCACAACAAACAAATGAACAAGACTAAGAGAGAAGCCTCAAAACCTTGTTCACACAGAAGAATCAACTTCAATACGACCTGTCCACACCTGCACAACAGAATACAAGGCATGGTAGACAGAGTGACCCTGAGTTAACCAGCTGGAGGAAAGGACCCATCAAAGAAAGACCCAACAACAATCAAAACCCAAAGACATACAGAGAGCCAAAATAAATGACAGTCCAAGACCAGTGAACTCAGGAGATTAAGGAGACTGCACCACTGAATCTCACAGGTCTCCTACCATAGAAGTTCATACTGTAAACACAGGGAGTCAGAACAGATCAATTTAAGAAACAGAGGCTAACAAGAAGAGTCTCACAAACAATGGGAAGACAAAGAAACAATCCCCAAATGAAAGGAAAGGAGGAAGCCCCAGAAAGAATGATAAACAAAACAGAGGCAAGCCAACTATCAGATATTGAGTTCAAAGCATTGGTTATCAGAAAGCTCAATGAGCACAGAGAATTACCAGAAACTACAGGGAAACTACAATGATCTCACTGCAAACTATATCAACATGAAAAAGGAAATAGAAACTATCAACAAGGGCCAAGAGGAAATAAAGAATACAATTTCTGAACTGAAGAACACAATAGAAGGAATCAAAAGCAGGCTTGATGAAGCAGAGAATGGGATCAGTGAGCTGGAGGACAAGGTAGACAAAAACACCCAGAAAGAGCAAGAAAAAGAAAAGAGGCTCAGAAAGAATGAAGAGGTATTAAAGGGAAATGCAGGACAACATGAAATGTAATAGTATCCATATAATAGGGATACCAGAAGGAGAAGAAGAAGAGAAAGGGATAGAAAACCTAGTTGAAAAAGTAATGATGGAAAACTTCCCTAATCTGATGAGAGAAAAGTCACACAAATCCAGGAAACACAGAGAGTCCCAATCAAGAGGAACCCAAACAGGCCTACTTCAAGACACATCATAATTAAAATAGCAAAATTCTGAGACAAAGAGAGAACCTTAAAAGCAGCAAGGAAGAAATAGGGAGGAACATACAGGGAGCCCCAATAAGGTTAGCAGCTGACTTCTCAATGGAAATGCTCCAAGCCAGAAGATAATGGCAAGAAATATTCCAAGTAATGAGAACCAGAGGCCTACAACCAAGGCTACTGTACCCAGCAAAGCTCTCAATTAAGATAGAAGGCCAAATAAGGAGTTTCCCAGACAAAAGAAGTCTAAAAGAATACACCTCCACCAAACCAGCTCTGCAAGAGATGCTAAAGGGGCTGCTTTAAGGAAAGGAAGGAAAAGAGAGAGAGAGAGAGAGGAACACAAGTACAAAAAAAAAATGGCAATGAATAAGTACCTATCAATAATAACCTTAAACATAAAGGGATTAAATGCTCCAATCAAAAGACATAGAATAGCTGAATGGATACCAAAGCATGACCCACACATACACTGCCTACAGGAGACCCACCTCAGGACAAAAGACTTACACAGACTGAAAGTGAAGGGCTGGAAACAAATTTTCCAAGCAAACGGACAAAAAAAAAAAAAAAAAAGAGCCGGGGTAGCAATACTCATATCAGACAAAATAGAGTTCAAAAAAAGGGCCATAAAAAGACACCCAGAAGGACATTTCATAATACTCAAGGGAAGAATCCACCAAGAAGACGTGAACGTTGTAAATATATATGCACCCAACATAGGAGCACCCAAATACATAAAGAAAATCTTGGAGGACTTCAAGAAAGATATTGATAGCAACACAATTATAGTAGGGGGTTTTAACACCCCACTATCAAAAATGGACAGACTTCCAAACAAAATATCAACAAAGATATTGTGGCATTGAACAATGCCCTAGATGAAATGGACTTAACTGATATATATAGAGCCTTTCACCCCAAAGAAGCTAAATACATGTTCTTTTCAAATGCACATGGAACATTTTCAAAGATAGACCATATGATAGGACACAAAACAAGCTTCAACAAACTCAAGAAAATTGAAATAATATCAAGTATTTTCTCTGACCACAAGGGACTGAAATTAGAAACCAACCCCAAGGAAAAAACCTCAAAACACTCAAAATCATGGAGATTGAATAGCATGCTATTAAACAATGAATGGGTCAAGAATGAGATTAGGAAAGAAATCAAAAAGTTTCTCAAAACAAATGAAAATGAGCTGACAACAAGCTTATGGGACACAGCAAAGGCAGTCCTGAGAGGGAAGTTCATAGCAATACAGGCTTACCTAAAAAAGATAGAAACATTTCAAACAAATGGCCTAACCCTACACCTACAAAAACTTGAGGAACAACAACAAAGAGAGCCCAGAGCAAGTAGAAGGAAGGAAATAACCAAGATCAGAGCAGAATTCAATGATATAGAGACCGAAAGAACAATTCTAAGGATCAATAAATCTAGGAGTTGGTGCTTTGAAAAGATCAACAAAATCGACAAGCCTTTAAGCAGGCTCATAAAGATAAAAAGAGTGGACCCAAATAAATGCAATCCGAAATGGAAGAGGAGAGATTACAACTGATGCCACAGAAATACAAAGGATTGTAAGACACTACTACAAAGAACTGTAGCCAAGAAATTTGAAAACCTAGGTGAAATGGACAAATTTACAGAAAAATATAGTCTTCCAAAACTCAATGAAGAAGAAGCAGAAAGCCTGAACCAACCAATAACATCAGATGAAATTGAAGCAGTAATAAAAAAACTCCCAACACATGAAAGCCCTGGACCAGATGGTTTCACAGGAGAATTCTACAAAGCATTTAAGGAAGAGCTAACCCCTATCCTTCACAGACTATTCCAAAAAATCCAAAATGATGGAAGACTCCCAAACTCTTTTTATAAAGCCAGCATCATCCTAATCCCAAAACCAGATAAAGACACAACAAAGAAAGAAAACTTCAGGCCATTATCACTGATGAACATAGATGCTATAATCCTCAACAAAATATTGGCAAATCGCATCCAGCAATACATTAAAAAGATCATACACTATGATCAAGTGGAATTCATCCCAGGGATGCAAGGATGGTACAATATTCGCAAATCAATAAACGTAATACATGACATAAACAAAACCAAAGACAAAAATTACATGATCATATCAATAGATGGGGAGAAAGCACTCAATAAGGTACAGCACCCATTTATGATAAAAACACTTGGCAAAGTGGGAATAGAGGGAGCATTCCTCAATGTAATAAAGGCCATATATGAGAAACCTACAGCCAACATCATACTCAATGGGCAAAAACTAAAATCTTTCCCACTAAGATCAGGAACAAGACAAGGTTGTCCACTATCAGCACTTCTTTTCAACATAGTATTGGAAGTTTTAGCTACAGCAATCAGACAAGAAGAGGAAATAAAAGACACCCAAATTGGAAAGGAGGAAACAAAACTGTCATTGTTTGCAGATGACATGATAGTGTACATAGAAAATCCTATAGACTCCGAAAAAAAACTACTCGACCTAATAAATGAATTTGGCAAGGGAGTGGGATACAAAGTAAATATCCAGAAATCAATGGCATTTTTGTACACCAACAATGAAATATCAAAAGCAGAAATCAGGAAAAAAATCCCATTTGATATTACAACAAGAAAAATAAAATACCTAGGAATAAGCCTAACCAAGGAGGTAAAAGACCTGTATTCAGAAAACTCCACAACACTGAAGAAAAAAATCATGGAAAACACAAACAAGTGGAAACATATACCATCCTCATGGATCATAAGAATCAACATCATCAAAATGTCCATACTACCCAAAGCAATTTATAGATTCAATGCAATCCCATCAAAGTACCAATGGCATATTTCACAGATATCGAACAAACACTTCAAAAATTTATATGGAACCATAAATGAACCCAAATATCAGCTGCAATTGTGAGAAAGAAGAACAAAGTTGGAGGGATCACAATACCTGATATCAAACTGTATTACAAGGCCACTGTAATCGAAACAGCCTGGTACTGGCATAAAAACAGACAGATAGACCAATGGAACAGAATAAAGAGCCCAGAAATAAACCCAAGTCTCTATGGCCAATTAATTTTTGACAAAGGGAGCAGCAGCACAAGATGGAATAAAAATAGCCTCTTCAACAAATGGAGTTGGGAAATCTGGACAGCTACATGCAAAAAAATGAAACTCGAGCACCAACTTACACCATACACAAAAATTAATTCAAGGTGGATAAAAGGTTTAAATATAAGCCATGACACCATAAAAGTCCTGGAGGAAAACATTGGTAGGAAAATCTCATACTTTCCACACAGCAACATTTTCACTGATATGTCCCCTAAAGCAAGTGACATAAAGGAAAGAATAAACAAATGGGGCCTCATCAAACTAAGAAGCTTCTGCATGGCTAAAGAAAACAGTATTAAAATAAAAAGAGAGCCAACTCTGTGGGCAAATATATTTGCCAATGATACCTCAGACAAGGGTTTGATCTCCAAAATATTTAAAGAATTCATACAACTCCACTCCAGGAAGACAAAAAAAAAATTAAAAAATGGGCAAAAGACTTGAACAGACACTTCTCCAAGGACATACAGAGGGACCAGAGACATATAAAAAGATGCTCAGCATCACTAGCCATCAGAGAGATGCAAATTCAAACCACAATGAGATACCACCTCACACCAGTCAGAATGGCCATCATCAACAAATCTATAAACAAGTGTTGGAGAGGATGTGGAGAAAAGGGAACCCTACTGCACTGTTGGTGGGAATGCAGACTTGTGAAGCCATTGTGGAACACAGTATGGCATTTCCTCAGAAAACTAAAAATGGAACTGCCTTTTGACCCAGCAATTCCACTGCTGGGATTCTATTCTAAGAGCCCTGAAACACCAATCCAAAAGAACCTATGCACTCCAATGTTCATAGCAGCATAATTTACAATGGCCAAGTGCTGGAAGCAACCCAAGTGCCCATCAGCAAATGAGTGGATCAGGAAACTATGGTACATTTACACAATGGACTTCTATGCAGCAGAGAGGAAAAAGGAGCTTATACCCTTTGCAAAGCATGGATGGAAATGGAGAGCATAATGCTAAGTGAAATAAGTCAGGTGGTGAGGGACTAATACCATATGATTTCACCTTTAACTGGAACATAAGCAACAAAAGAAAAAACCAAGCAAAATATAACTAGAAACATTGAAATTAAGAACAATCTAACAATATCCAAAGGGGAGGGGATGGGGATTGTGGAGAGAAGGGTTTTCAGGAACTACTATAAAGGACACATGGACAAAACCAAGGGGAAGGGTGGAAGCAAGGGAGGGAGGTGGGTTTGGATGGGCTGGGGAGAGGGGAGAAAATGCAGACAACTGTAATTGAAGAACAATAAAGTAAATTAAAATAAATAAATAAATAAATAAATAAATAAATAAATAAATAAAACAAGTGCTGGTGAGGCTGTGGATAAAGAGGAACTATTTTTTTTTCTTTTTTTTTATTTAATTAATTTTTTTTGTTTAATTACAGTTATTTGCAGCCTCTCCCCTCCCCCCTCCCTTCCCCTCCCATCCCACCCCCCCAACCTCCCTCCTCCCCCTTAGTTCTGTCCATGTGTCCTCTACAGTGATTCCTGAAAACTCTTCTCCCCATTGTCCCCTCCCCCCTCTCCCCTGTCTATTGTTAGCTT
>PVJI01005362.1:65538-97521 GCA_004026765.1 Micronycteris hirsuta | reverse complement strand
CAAATCAGTTTTCTTCTTCAACCTCAATTGTGCCACCTATGAAAACAGGGCTGGTCTGAGGGTCGAGAAGGACGGGTACAGGTCCCGGCGTGGTTCACAGCCCTACCGAGGGATGAGTTCCCTGGGCAGCGGGCCGGGAGACGGAGATGAGCATGCGGGAGTTCCTGGGTGCGCGCTAAGGGTTGACACTCGTGGGGAAGGGAAGGAGGTGGGTTGGGCAGAGGGAGTTGGGGCAGTCTCCTCAAAGGTGTCTGCCATCCACAGGGGCGTGCTGCAGTGGAGGTGACCTTCAGAGTTGTCCCAAGTTGAGGTGAAGGGAGCTGGGTCTTTACCTCCTCTCGGCTGGTTGCAGGCTGCCCTCCGGAAAGGGGCGTGACCTGGGGTTGGATGGTTCTCTTCAGCCAAGGGCAATTCCTGGGCAGGGTGGACACGGCAACACTCTGAACAGCTGGGGGTGGGGGGAGGGTGCAGAAATAAGTCCTGAATGGGAAGCTGGGTGGCACATGGCAGTCTCCACTACAGTGCTAGACACCCAGTAAAGGCTCCATAAGCTTTATTTGTCATTGTTGCCATTCAGTGAATTCACTTGACAGATGTGAAAACTGAGGAATGTAATATGCCCAAGACCACCTGGCAAGCAGGTGGGGGAACCGGGGCTTCAACCCCTAGCTTTCTCATTCCAAAGCTCTAGCCAGCACATCCTGGTATCTCTGAACTTTGTAAACTTTAGACTGCTGTGAACGTGTGAGCAGTTAGCCCAGCAAAGACGGAAAGAAGGTATGGGTGATGTTCTTAGGACTTCTTGGTTAGAGGCGGGGCCAGCCTTATGACCAGGCGATCATATAATCTGTTTTCCAAATCTGGACACTTTTATGAGTTAAAGGGGGTACTTTTTAAAAATAAAACTTACATGTTGGAATAATTTTAGATTCACAGAAAAGTTGCAAAGATAGTTCAGAAAGTTCCCACATCCCTTCTGTCCATTTTCCCCTAACGTTAACTTCTTATATGACCAAGATTCACTTGTCAAAGCCGATTTGTACGTTACCATGAACTAAACTTCAGACTGTGTTTGAATTTCTACTAGTTTTTCCACCACTGCCCTTGTCCTGTTCCGGGATCCCATATTGCATTTAGCTGTCAAGTCTCCTAGTGTCTCTGGTCTGTGACACATTTGCAGTCTCCTACTTTTCATGACCGTGATGGTTTCGAGCAGTACTGCTCACGTATTTTGAGACTGTCCCTCAATGTGGATTGTTCACTGTTTTCCTCATAACTAGATTGAGGTTACAGGTTTGGGGGAAGAAGACCACCGAAGGAGAGTCCCTTCTTGTCGCTTCATATCAGGAGCACACGATCTCGACCTGACTCAGCACAGAAGGTGGTGTCTGCCAGGCTTCTCGGCTGTAGGTTACCATTTCCCCCTTTCCATACTCTGTTCTTTGGGATACATTATGTTCAACCCATACTGGAGAAAGAGAATATTCTGGAATTAGTTCTATAGCAAGGAATATCAGTGTATGTCATTTGGAATTCTTTTGTGGGGAAGATTTGTCTTCCCAATGGAACATTTAAAATGATTACGCTAAGTGTGTACAGTTATGACAGGCATTAGCAAGGACTGTCCTGGGCTGCCCTGGGACACGGCAGGGCTCAGACTAGGTGAGAGCGGAGGCTCTTGGTTCGGACTGACTGTGAGCTGGAATTCTGGCGCTTCGACTGAAGAGCTGTGTGACCCTGCCCAGGTTGCTTCACCACTCTGAGCCCTGGACTCTCTTTCCTCCTGGTGCTGTCAGAGGCGTGGATGAGCTCATGCCCATACAATGCCTGGCACAGAGCGGCCAGCTGTAACTGCAGTCACTGTCATCACCTAATGTGTTTGATTTTAAAGGTGAGGAAACGGAAGCTTGGGGACAATGAGGGGCTTCCCCCAGCTCTCACCTGCTGGGGGCACAATCTTGCCCTTTCTGCCCCTTTGCTTTCCCTGCCCTCCTGCCCTTGAACGTGAAGGTGTTGAGCTCCTTCTGAGAAGACTGCCAGGCGCAAGCTGGGAACCAGTCTCTGGGGTGAGAAGTCAGTCTCCAGCCCCCTCCCTCCACACGGTGCTGCCAGGAGAGGAGTGCAGGGGACGTTTGGATTCCTCATGTCTGAGGAGCACGTCCTGTGCCACCGGGCTCGTTTTAAGCTCGGGCTGAATTTCCAATTAAGGAAATCTTTGGGTTAGGGGGAAAAGCAAGGACGTCTCCCTCCTGGGGGCTTTGGTGAGTCATCAGGCCACAGAGGAACAGGGTGCTTACCCTGTAGCCACCAGCCCCCTGGGTGCAGGTGGCCCCGGGTTTCCCTCCGTTGTGACCTCAGGTTTCTTGCCCCGGGCCTACCTGGAACTTGTCAGCTCAGAGTCTAGATCAGGACAGCTTTCCCAGAGCGGAGGGAGGAAGCTGACACGTCTCTTCCCCCTAAAATGGGCTATGGCTTGAACATGATTCTAGACCTGCCCTGTCCAATACGGTAACCACTAGCCACGTGTGGCTGTTGAGCTCTTGAAATGTGACCAATCTGAATCTGAATTATTGTTAATAATTTTATGTTGATTACATGTTGAAATGGTTATATTTTAGATATACTGGGTTAAATTGAATCTGTTTTTTGGGGTTTTTTTTACTTTTTGAATGCAGCTACTAGAAAATTACATGTGACTCACATTATATTTTTATTGGGCAGTGTTATTGCTTTAGACGCATTCCGGCCCTTGGGAGACAGTCGCTGACCAGTTGGGGAAACCGGGGTCTGGAAAGAGACAAAGAGGCTCCCACTGCCACTTAAGGGGTCGACAGGGAGCTAAGCCTCCTGTCTTCTGATTTTGTGGCTAGGAACCCTTTCTGTAACACCTTTTAAGGTCATGGACACTGGGCCCTGGAGGGAAGCTGGGATGTTTGGGAAGGTGTCTAAACTTTCTGGTTGTCATGCCAATGCCCTGATGAATGGCTCCCATTTGGAAGCGCACAGTGCGTGGTCAGAGTGGGGCTGTGGCTGGGGCTGTGGCTCTGCCTCTTGGTCCCCTCAGCTTGTCTTCCCTTCAGGCTTCCGTTCCCTCATCTGTGAACGGAGAATAATGAGATCTACCTTGGAGTGTTTCCGTGAGAGTTAAATTGGAGGTTGTACACGAAGCCCCCGGCACAGGGCCGGCCGCAGGACGCGCTCAGTAAATGCGAGCTGTTAGTGTCATTGTCTGGAATCCTTGTTCTTGTGTCCCTGTGGCAGGGGCAGGGGCTGGGGCTGGCCTGCAGGAGGTCTCCGCTGTGCCAGGGAGTGAGGCTCAGAATGTCTCAGGTTTCATACCAAAGTGGCATCAGTGTGGCCCTGAAGACAGGGCTCCCTGAACTGGTCTGTCTTCTACTCCTCTGCCTCCACACCTCCATCCTCCTCCCAGGCCGGCCCAGGAAATTCCTAAGGTTGGTGCAGGGTTCGAGCTGGTTTTGAGAGTCACCAGGAAGTGAATTCTCAGGGGAACAGGAGCTTAGACTGGGGAGTTGAACAGATGCAGCTTTGAATCTGGGTTCAACTTCTTACAAGTTGTGCGACCTTAGGCCAGTTACCTCACCTCTCTGGGCTTCACTTTGCTCTTTATTCCTCAAATGGGAATTACAGTAATTCTTCCTCCAGAGTATGGAGAGTAGAAGAAATAGCCCATGTAAAGTGACTGCACTTTGAAGGCATGCAGGGAGGCAGAAGCCGTTCTTATGAATCATGGATCGTTCCTTACTGACGCAAGCATCTCCCTTGACAGTGGACTCGCCCTGAGGGAAGGCCCCGTCTTCTCTCGCCTGCCTGCAACTCTGTTTTCCAAACTCGCATCTTCTGTGCAATCCCAAGTTTTGCTACATCCATGTATCACCTCTACTTACCATTTTTTTATACTCACTGTTTTAATCTCTATTTTAAATCAACTTACTTACAAATACGTACATTTATGGAAAAGGAAGACTTGCCCTGGAAGGTGTGGCTCAGTTGGTTGGGTGTCGTCCCGCAAAGCGAAAGGTCGCTGGTTTGATTCCGGGCAGGGCACATGCCTGGGCTGTGGGTTTGACTCCCTGTGAGGGCACATGCTTAGGTTTTGGGTTCAGTCCCCATTTGGGGCATGCACAGGAGGCAGCCAGTCATGTTTCTCTCTCACATCAATGTTTTTCTCCCTCTCTTTCTCCCTTCCTTCCCTTCTCTCTAAAATCAAAAATAAAACTTTAAAAAAGAAAAAGAAAAGGAAGACTTCTGAGTCACTGGTCAAAGTGGGAGACCCTTATCTTGGGAAATTCAGAAAACAGAACGATGTCATTCAAGTCTGAGGTCAGACAAGTAATGCCAAAGGCGCTGAGCCGGCAGTCTGCTTTCTTTCTGCTAAAAAGAGACCTTGGCAAGAGACTGGCAGGTGTGACAGGACTTTTGGCACCGACCGAGGTTTGTCCTTTGCTGACGAGAGGAGTGGAGGTGGTGCCGCTCCAGGCTGTGAGTCTGCACTGCCAGTGCTCACGTCCAGACCACCAGGGTAGAAGACCCTCCTGGGGGAGAGCACCTGGCCCTGGACCAGGTCTGAGGGAGGGCCTCGGTGATTGCTCGTATTTGAGCCTGTTTAGTTGCATTTAGTAAACATAGACATAGTTCTTATTTCTGGGTTCCAGGCAGGATTCTAAGTTCTTTACATATATTAACTTAACTAATCATGCAAACCACCCTGAGGAAGGTACTATTATTCCCAGACTACAGATGTGGAAACTGAGGCACAGAACTCAAACCAGGTCATTTAGCCAAGTAATGGCAGAGCTGGGAGTTGAGACCCCAGAGCCAGGAGGCCTGGTTCTAGAATGCTTTTAACCACGATCTGACCTTTGGCCAGTTTTCCCTTACAAACTTGGAATTGCACTTACTCTGTGCCGAGGCCTGTGCTGGGGCCCTGGGCACCCAGGGGATCAGTGTGGCTGGCATCCTCGGGCGGGGACTCCCAGCTGAGCAGCAGAGACAGACAGGGATGGCACACCACCGGTGGTGGGTGAGAGGGAAGCATGAACAGAGTAGCCGACTGCCCCAGGGGTGGTCCGGCACAGTGCCCTGCAGGTGGTGGGTCACACTGGTTGAGAACTTGCCAGCTGGAGAAGAGCGAGAGAAAGGTCGTTCCAGGTAGAGGCATGGAAGTGGGGCCGTGTGTGGTGTATTCTGGGAGCCGTGAGTCATTGGGCAGGCGGGCAGGGGTGGGCAGGGGGAGAGATTAGTGGTGAGGCCGGGAAGGCAGCCTAGGGCCAGGTTAGGACGAGTTTTGAATGCCGGGTTAAGGAGCTTCAAATTTACTATTTGGTGGGTGGTATTCAAAGTGCACAGCTGAATACACTTATCTAATTCTAACGGCTGCATATGGAGATTTTTTTTTCTTTAACATGGCCCAAATCGCACAGGTAGTCAATGCTCACACTGGGATTCTGGCCCCAGAGGTTACATTCTCAGCCACTACACTGTTCTGCCACTCAGACTGAGTGCGCTTCTCTGTCTTCTCTTTACACTGCTCAGAACAACATACTTGTTAAATTTTAAGTAATAAAACCTCGCTCCTGTTTCCACCGGAGTCGAACCTCCGACGTTACCCTGTTCACAGCTCACGCACAGCTTTCTTCATGTACTTATTCTGCTCCCCCTGCCCCCGGCGTGACCCACACAATGTTCTTCAGCTTGCCTTCCTGACTTCCTAAGTTTTGAGATTTGTTCATCTTATGCCCATAGATCTGCTTTATTCTTTTAATAGCTGTGTAACATTCCCCAGTCTGGGGTACCAGGATTTACTTAGCCAGGCCCACTGAGGTGGAGACTGCAACCGTGTCATGTGCTCATGGTTACAGGTGAGGCTCCGGCGAACACCTTGCTCAGATCCCTGCTCACGGAGCTGGTTCAAGGGGTGGCTCGGCCAGGTGGCGCACCTCGTCAGACACCTCCAAGCATCTGGGAACGCGCTGGAAATAGATGCCAGTTAACCTGGGGCTCTGCACGGGGCTGACTCCTGACACTCACGTTCAAGTGTAGATCTGCCAGTCTCTCTCCTGAGAAGGCCCACAGCACCCCTGAGTGGGTCAGCACAAACAATAACCCCTCCAGTACATGGTCAACGGCTTTTCAAAAGAAATCTCACCCGAGGACATGCTTATTGACTTCAGAGGAAGGGGAAGGGAGGGCGAGAGAGAGGGAGAAAAGCATCGAAGTGAGAGAGAGGCATCAGCTGCCTCACCGGACCGCAACCTTTTGATTTACAGGACAACAATCCAATCAACTGAGCCACACCGGCCACAGCTCAATAGGTGTTTAAGAATAATCGTTTAAGGGGTGCAAATTATTTGTCTGCCCTTCCCCACCCCACCCCCCGTGTCTCTGCCCGTCCCTGCTTGCACAGATCTACATTTATGGGTGAAATTTCTAGAAGTGGAATTGCTGAGTCAAAAAGTGTGCATTTTAATTGTTATCAGAATCCCAGTTCACCTCCAAAGGGTAGCACCTAATTTACACTGTACCCCCTACCAAGAGTGCACAAGGGGCGCTTCTTCACGCCGCGCCAACACCGTGCATCACTGCCAGTCTTCTTCACCTTTGCCACGCTGTCTGAGGGCAGGCAGGTGTCCATGAGCCCCATGACCACCGGTCACTGCCCGTGCTCAGGGGCAAAACTCTGCCCTTGCTCTCTGTTTCTGGCCCTCTTCCTGAGATACCTGGACATAGGGTCCCACTGGTGGGGATTAAACTCTCTGGGGACAGCCTTGAAACATTGGATAGGCCCCCCACCCTGGCCTCCTGCCCTGTATCACAGCCCTCCTTCGAGAATTGCCAGATGGACAGAATCCCTTTGCTCTCGAGACTAGAGAGCGGGGTGGACAGAATGTCCTCAGTTGTCAGGGCCAGACTCTCATGACACGCATGAGGCAGCTGCGATGCCATGGCCGGCCTCAAAGCCGAGGGGTCTGGGCAAAGGGAGAGGAGCCCGCCTGGGTCCCTGGTAGCCAGACTGTTCAAATGCAGGGACAGTGTGTTTGGGGGAGCCAGGCCTTTCAAGCTGTGGGAGTAGAGGACCAGAGGAAAGATGCTATGAGCTACCATCAGTCCCCAGAAAACTCAGTCAGAGCTGAAAGGCACCATCAGGAGGATGCAGCCCAATGTGCTCATTTCACAGATGGAAAAACTGAGGCCTAGAAAAGAACAGTGACTCGGGCTCAGAGCAGAGAGGAGCATGGCCAGAGGGCTCTTGTGAAATCTTGGTTGGCTTCTGGGTAAATCAACTAGGCAAGGGGGGGCAGAAAGGACTGTTTTTATCTCCCCCACCCCCAGCTCAATGAAATGTGCTTACAGTCCAGCTCCAGAATCTTTCCTGCTTGATTTTTTTAAGCCTAAATATCAGAGTTGGAAAACAGGTCAACAGCTTGCAACTTTAGGAGAAAAATGCTCCTTTTCCCCAGTGCAAGGGTTCCCCCACGCTCAGTGAAAGGTCCAACCACATGAAGCAGGGCAGGGACTCTGAGGTGTTAGACTAACCACCACCGTGAGAATGGTAGTGGTTGCTGCAGGGCACGGGCTCCAGGGCTCAGACTCAGGGTCAGGCTGCCTGGGTTCTAGTCCTGGACACTTGCTGGCTGTGGGGGCAGGTGACTTCCCCCTAAATTTTCTGTATCTCCATTTCTTCATCTCTAAGATGGGGTCATACGAGAGTCTGCCTTGTGGGGCATAGGGGAGGACCAAGTGCTTAGGTCAGTGCCTGGCACACCTCGGCGCCCTGTTCTCATTGCCGAGTGCTAGGCTCTGTGCTAATGACCTTTGTTGCATCATCTCATTTAATCCTCACGAGGGAGATGCTCTTCATTGTATTAACCCATTTCACAGATGAGGAAACTTGCCCGAAGTCCCAAAATAACTGGCACAGCAAGGCTTCAAGTTCTCTGATCTGGACTTCCCCCCCTAACCACTGTTGGAGGTGAAAGTCTCTAACAGTTCACGCTGCCACCCTGCTTGGCCATCCTTTTGTGTGGCAGAGCTGTTGCGAGTTCAGGCTGGGGGGACCGAGAAATTGAGTACGAATCCTGCACTGTTGCTTGCTGGTTCTGTGTCCTTGGTCTTTTCTGAGCCTCACTTTCCCCATCTATAGAATGGGTTCAGTCACAGCCTTGCCTCCCAGGCTAATGCGAGGACTAAGTGAGATGATGCATGTAGAGGACTTTGCATGGGCTTGGTGCTCAGTAAGGAGAGGCGTTGGCCAGCTTTATCACTTCTTACCATGAGACTTGGGGTAAGAGAGGCCAGCAGGCTCCTCCTCCACGCTTCATCTTTCCCCAGTGAGGCCGTTTTGCTCCCCTGGGTTTCCAAAGCCCAGTCTAACTTCCACTTGACTTCCTACGGCCATACCAGTGAGTCCCTGCCATTAGGAAAGGAGCTAAAAATAAAGCCCAGCCTTCAATCCTTCAAGTAAACACCCAGCTCTCTAAAATTAGCTCCTTTGCCACAGGTTTCTGGAGCCAGGCTGGCCTGTGGGATGGAACTTGGTGAGGCTGGTTGTCCCAGCCAGGCAGGTCCTGGGCCAAGCGTTCATGTCACCCCACCTGGCTGCCGAGCCTCTGGTCCTGAAGGGGAACCGAGTGCCCCTTATTTGTCTCCAGCCTCTCTTCTGTATCTGCTGCCACCAGCCGCTCTTGCCACACCACTGTCAGGGCCCCTCCTCAGCTCCTCTCTCCTCTCCCTGCCTGTACTCCACAGCAGCTGGAGTGAGATTTTCACAGTGCCAGCCTGACCACGCCACCCCGACGAGCAAAACTTTCATGGGCCTTTAGTTTGGATTCCCCTGAAAGCAGGGCCTAAAACAAGGGATGCAGGTAAGTCGATATGGGAGGTGATGCCAGGAAGGAGGAGGTGAGAGGAAGTGACAGACTGAGATGGGAAGAAGGAAGAGCCAATACAAATGCTTGTTACTGCGTCATCACTGCAGGCCACAGGCTGGGACCTCGGTCTGGAACACCCCCCTGGGTTGTGCACCGAGCGTGGGGGGCCGTGGGCAAAGCATTATCTACTGGCCCCAGCCCCCCGTTCACTGAAGGTCTCCCCAGGGGCACAAATACCCCTGTATTTACAGGCATGCTTGCACTCAGGGTGAGGGTGAAGGGGCACCCCACAGCATCAGAACAGGTTCTGGGTAGAAAGCGGAAAACTCCCCGGGACACTGGCAGTGCCAGGGCATCCGTCCTCCGCAGCTGTGGGTGAAGTTGGGATAGATTGAGGGGATGTGATGAGGGCCTCAGGGTGTCTGTCTTGAGAAACGT
Organism: Micronycteris hirsuta; assembly: GCA_004026765.1. Classification (NCBI taxonomy): domain Eukaryota; kingdom Metazoa; phylum Chordata; class Mammalia; order Chiroptera; family Phyllostomidae; genus Micronycteris; species Micronycteris hirsuta. The sequence continues at coordinate 88,195 of PVJI01005362.1, read as the reverse complement.
TTCACATTCCTTACTTTGGCCCACACCACCCTGTCCAGCTCCAGCCTGTCCATCAGCCCACCTCACATCACTCTCCCGTCAGTCACCTTCAGCCACAGCTCCTTCAAAGGGCCGTTCTCCTTTCTGCCCGCGATCCTCTGCACATGCTGTTCCATTTGCCTGAAATGCTCTTCCCTGACCTCATTCATCAGGCCTCACGCAGCTCAAATGTTTCTTCAGGGAAGCCCTGAGCTCCCACCTAGTCTGGGTTCCCTGTTTTGTGTGTCGCTGGCACACTCTCCCTACTCACTCCTTTTTCCTGTTTGGTTGCACACTACATGGGGACAGGGACCCTGTCTGCCATGTTCACCGCCAGCTGCCAGCACCCGGCACAGCACCCAGCACATATGTGAGGCTCCGGAAGCATTGATGACTGACTCGTATTCGGTCTCAACCATCTCCCAAGGGGGAGCCACCTTCCATCTGACTCTTTAAGCCTTCAAACCCCTTCATCAAGTATTTATTGAGCACCTACTATATGCCAAGTAATGTTCTGGGCACTTGGGGAAGAAAACCTGAAGATCCCAGCCGGAATGAAAGTTACATTCTAGTTGGGGAGACAGCACAGCTGATACAATAAACTACCAAGCAAGCTGCTGCTTTTAATAAGTGGTTAGGGTAGGCCTTGTTGAGAAAATGACATGAAGAGCTGGAGGAGTTAGCCGGGGAGATGTCTGGGGGAAGAGCAGCCCAGTGCAGGGCAGAGCAAGGCGAAAGCTCCAAGGTGGCCACGTGCCTGGCACGCTGCAGAACGGCAAGGAGACCGGTGCGGCTGATGTGAACGGAGAGAGGGACAACAGCACAAGAGGCCAGAGAGAGGGAGGGGTGGGGACAGACCGCCATGCCAGTACGGGAGCCTCTAGCTGCACGGGGCAACTTAAGTTGAAATTAACTGAAATGAAGTAAATTAAAAGTTCCATTCTTCAGTTGCAGCGGCCCCATGTCAGATGCCTGACCGCCACCGTATTGGACGGCACGGATACAGACCATTTCCCTCATTGCTCAAAGTCCTCGCCAACGTGCCTTAGCGGGGCCTGCAGGTCATTCATTGTAGGGCAGCGACCTTGCCGACGCATAACTGGGCACAGGTCCTGGGGTCCTTTCCTCACCTCCCAAAGTGGGTATGATTAAAGCACGCAAGGCCATTTGGTCCCGCCCCAGACAAAGTCAGCATGCCTTTCCCAGCGTCCTTGCCAAACGGTCCTTCAGTCGCTGCTTCTCTATCTCTGGGCATGGGAAACTCACCACCTCCTGAGACAATCCAGGCTAACTCTGGACAGCTCGGACTTTTGGATTTGCTAAAACCAGAACAATGTTCTACCTCTTTGTAGTTCTAAGCGCAGATCCCAGTTCTGCCCTCGGGGACTCTGTCCTTTAGCACTGAGGTCAGCTGCATGGAACAGAACCTGCCCATAGTCTAAGCCACTGGGATTATCGTCTCAAAGGAAGATCAGAGAGGCAGCTTCCTGATGCTCTCGGGGACCACCTCCACCTGTCTGTCTTTCCCTTCTGCTCTCTTTCGAGTGGCCTCTGTTCTTTTACCCCAAGATGGCCCCTGCATCCCTAGCTTCACCTCTGCATTCCAGGGAAGAGCCTGAAATGCAACAGGTCCTCCATGGGAAGTGAAGCTCACCCAGGGGTTTATATCTCATTCTCCAGAATGGGTGACACAGTCTTTCTTAGATGCAAGGAGTCTGCGAGGTGAGTATTTTTAGCTTTTTAGCTGGACACATTGCTTTCTTAAACAAGATTAGGCTTCTGTTAGTGGGGAACAAAGGAAGAATAGATACTTGGTAATCAGCTAAGCAATGTCTGGCCCAGACGTCCCTGCAGAGATTTAAAAGGTTGTGATCTCAACCCCAAGAGTCCTCTCTGATCTAAACTTCTCCAGTCCCTTTCCTCAGCCTCCGTTTTCATGTCTCCCCACTTTGGTCCATTTTCTAGTTGGAGACACAGAGGCACAAACATCACTTAGTGATCAAGAGCACAGGTGTTGGGCATCAGACAACACTGGTTCCTTCGCAAGTTACTTCCCTAAGTCTCATTCCCCACCTGGGGAATATGGTGGAAATTAGTATAGTACTAACTGCTGAGGGTGTTGTGAGGGAAAAATGAGATAACCCGCATGAGGTACTAACCACTTTGGCACAAAGTAATCACTCAAGACTGGCAGTTGTCATTTTTTTTGTTGTAATTATCATGGCTCTAATTGCACTGACTCCTGCTGGTGTGGTCGAATGAAAACTCTGCTGGGATTGCCGTGGTGAGAGGGAGGGGCTGCAGTGGGGATCCATCTCTGCAGCCACTCGGGCCAAGCCACATCTTATCACATTACTGCTGAGGTGCTGTTCCCATCAGCCCTGCTCGTGAAACCCTATCTGGGAAGGTGGTATTACCACAAGGTCACGGCAGCCTGCTGCCAAATCCGTAACCCCACAGGGGGGGGTGCTGTGGCCTTGCCAAGAGCCTGGCCAAGGGTGGGGTCCCTGAGCTCTGACTTACCAGGCAGAGGGTCAGAAATGCCACCAAGTGGGCCCTTTAGAAGGGAATTTGACAGAGGCTAACTGGGGTAGTCCCTGGGCTCCAGATCTGCAAAATTCTTCCCCGACCACCCCCACTGGGGTGGGAAGAGATAAACATCAGGGGATAGAAAAGCTACCCAGGGGTCTTCATTACTTCTTCATTTTTAAATAGGTGCATGCTCACATACATGGTCCCAAACCCCAGTTATAACAATGCAGAGTCTGTCTCCTTGTCCTGGTCTCCCCGTGTTGCCACCTCCCCACCATAGGCAACTACCGTTTCCATTTTCTTCCCTTCCAGAGTTACTTTATGCTTATATTAAGGTGGAACTTATGAAATTGTTAATATATGACCATGTTTGACTTAGCAAATGGCAACTTGCTACAGTTCCACCAAAAATGAGCAACTGGACATTTAGATGCCAATTTTCCTCTTTCTTACACAAAAGGTAGCTTATTAAAATACTATTCTGAATCTTGATTTTATTCTTTTCACTGTGTATAGGTCAGAGGTCTTTCCATATCTTTCCAAATGAAGAACTTCACCAGTCTTTTAACACTTGCATAGTATTCCATTAGGTAGAATTCATAATTTATTTAATTGGGCCCCTGTTGTTGAACAGGTTTGTTGGGGTGGTTTCTAGAATTCAGCTCTGCCGGGAGAAAGCTGTATGCACAAGCATCACTTCACCCACGGGTTAGTGTATTTCTAGGATGGATCCCCTGAAGTGCAATCACCGATGGAAGGTCTCCATGGCGGTTGTGCTGTTTTGTCTTCCTCTCCACAGTGTAGGAGGGTGAGAAGGTCTCTACCACTGGCTGCTGAATGACCTTGGGCAAGTCCCTGCTTTCCAAGGGTGTCTGTTTCCTGGGGCACCAAGCTCTCTTTGCCTTGTCCTTGGGAAAAATAGCCATCCAGATTTGCCTCCTTGCTTGGCCTTTCCCACACCCCAGCCATGTGCAGCTACTGTTGCCGTGGCTTCTTTGGGAGATGACTTCAGGCCCAACGGAGGCCAAGGCAGCCCAATGAGGTCGGCATGGAAGAGCAGGCAGAGGAGGACCCGCATGGGCAAAGGCACAGAGGTGTGACAGTGTGGGCAAGGCCGAGTTCCCAAATGCCAGTCACTGATGTACGTTCCTGAGCCTTAACCATATCCACGTACCATCTGGGTTTTTACTACCTTACTATTTAAAAATATTTAACTTTATTAAACCTACATTATTTTCATAAACGAACTTCAGTTCACTACTATAAATAGAAATCAGTGTTAAAGTTAGCCAAAAAACCCCAAACCAAAATCCAGAAAACACACACACAAAGGCAACACAATGACGCCAACACCATTAAGCGTTCCCTCAGTACTCACCAGAAGCTCAGATCAAGGCTGCTTGCTGCTCTGCTCTGTTAAAAAATGAAATACAAGAGACTTGTTAAAGACATACAAGCACCAAGTGAGAATTTCTCATGGATGAAATCAGGCTGGTTGAATTTACATTTTAAAGGAACAATGATATCTGATGAGTGTCCCGGTCATACCTGTCATTTTTGGTCCATACTTTATAGAGACACTGGTCTGAAAGGCAGATTGAGTCTCCTCGCTGTCCTCCGCGAGCAGCAGAGCAAGAGGAAGCCTGTCCTTGGAAGCGCCTGTGCTCCAGGAACTCGGCTCCGTGGAGTTCCCGGTGAGGGAGGCCAAGCCTACACAGCCCTTGCACCGAGTGGGCACTGGCTGCATGCTCACCAGTGACTACTCATTCGTGGGTCTGAGGGGCCCATGAAAGAAGGGCATTCAGACTAGCAGGTGCCTTCAGTAATCATGTCCAAAGAGAGCAGACGTCCTCTCATTCTGTCCTCATGTGGCAGATGGCTGAGGAGTGGGCTGGTGGAGCCCCGGGACGGAGCCACCCAGAGTGCATAGGCGGGGCAGAGGACCTCCGTTGCCCCTTTTCCCTCATCCTCCAAGCAGAAACAGCTGTAGAGCCTCCCAAGCCCACGTTTATTTCTCGCTAATGCAAAGTCCAAGATGGCTGCCCTCATCAGTGGGCAGCTCTCCTCCATGCAACGACTCAGAGACCCAGCCTCCTCCTTTGGCGTGGCTCTGCCATCTTTCCTGCGTGGTTTCCAAGGTCGCCCTGCTTTTCCGCTTCAAGCCAGCGAAAATGGAAACAAGGACCGAAGGACGGAAGAGGGAAGTTTTATTGGCCAGGCGCGGAAGGAGGGCAGGGCATGGCCTCTCACTTTTCATTGGTCAGAATCCAGTCACATGGCCACGCCTTCCTGCAAAGGATGCTGGGAAACAGTCTAAGCGTATTTCCTGGAGGAGGAGGGTGCCTGGTTTGGTAAACTACTAAGGAGTCTCAGCTGTGCGGAGTGGACGCGGCAGTTGTGGTTCTTTATCTCTGCCTCCGTCTTCTGTCTTAATTCACTCGTGACATTGTCAGAGTAAACTCTTCTGTTTCTAAAACATTTATTGTGTGAGTGCGTGTGTGTTTTCACACATTTTTGTGCGTTGGCTCCTGCATTTCCCTCTAGAACAGCTTCTTCTGTCGTCTTTCTTCTCTGACAGCTCACACGGATGTAGAAAATAAGACCATAATCTCAGAATTTAAAATAAAGACGTTTTCATTTTCCAAGAGGAGAGGACACCTGTGCACAGCCTTAGGGGAGGGGCAGTGTCTTCAGCTCCCCCAACTCCTCCATGAACAAATTGCAGGTGTTTTTTTTTGTTTGTTTTTGTTTTTTGTTTTTTACACTCAGATGCTACCTGAGATCCACTCCAAGAATTATCCTGTAATAAATGGGAGAGAGGAGACCTTGTGGTCACAGATGGCAAACCTCTATAAAGCTTTTTGTCAGGAGAGCTAGTAACCTATTTTTCAAAAGTTGGAGTGTCACAGAAATTGTCCAGGGACGAGGCGAAACGTAAGACTCTGAGTCTGCTGAGACAGTTAACGATTGTCTAGTTAATGTCTATTCTGGCAGGTAATGTGCTGATTAAATAGCTCTTGGAGGGGCTGGGTGTGTAGGGGGTGGAGAACTCTGCTTCTTGGAGTTTGCCATTTTCCATGGTGTAAATCCTGCCACTGCTGCCAATTTTAAGCTACTGAAGGCAGAGCTGGGAAAACGTGATAATACTGTCTCTTTTGGAAGGCAAAGGCTTGAATGAGCAGATCCAGCACACCCCTAGCTCCTGGTTTGATTTCTTCATCTATACTCTGCTCAGCGGTCTAATTTGCAGGGAAGCTTGCCAGCTCCTGTTTTCTCCTGGACTCCCTATTCTAGAAGCTGCACATTCTGAACTAGATTGTTTTTGTATAGATCTTCTCTACTAGACTATAAGCTCCTATGGCCAAATTCTGATTTCAAGTTTCTTTACAAGCCTGTTACATTGCACTAGGTAGGTAGGCTCCTGGGAAGTGCTTATAGGAAGCAGACAGGACAGAGGGAGGTGGGGTTGGAGATCCTGGCCAGGGAATCAGTTCCTGATCTGTGACTTGTTGGTGGTATGACCTCAGGCAAATCCCTTCAACTGTCCAGGCCTGTTTCTTTGTCTGTAAGAGTCTCCTTTATTTTCCTTGGCTCCTGCCAGGCCAGGCCTATCACTGCATAGTAAATGGCTACTGTTGATTCATTCAGCCCATTTTTATTAAGCACCTAGTATGGCCCAGACCCTGTTCTAGGTGCTGGGGATTCACTAGTGAACAAAATAGACAAAAATCCATTCCATGTGGCCCTCACACTTCACATTTGCAGCATGCCATGAACCGAGCAGAATTTCCCAGGCACCATCTCACATGCTCTCCAGGCAGCCGTGAAGGGTGAAGGTATCATTAGCTCCATCCTACTGCCATGGGAAGTGAGGAGAGGTAGAGCCACGTGAGTTGCCAGAGGTCAGCTGGTGTGCAAGGGGTGGAGATGGGACTTGGAGCCTGGGATCTGGTCCCAGGAACTGGTTCTTAGCCATTGTGACATGCCCTTCCCTTGCCACAGGCCCCCTTCTCTGCCTTTGCTCAGGTTGTTCCCCCTGCCCTTCCCCACAGTGACCACTACCCATTTGATTGTCCAATCCACATGTCCTACCGGCCCCTCCTTGATGATGTCTTTTTGATGGCTCCAGCACTGTCTCCAAATCCTCCCCCTTTATCCAACCAACCATGGTTGGCACTAAGAGTGGAGTCCTGTACTTCTTTATGTTGTTCCCTCAGACACTTCTTTCCCCTCCCAAGAAGTCTGCCTTCCCAGGGCCCAGGCCTGGACCCAGACCCACATGAAGAGCTCAATAAATCTCTCTTCTTTAATGCATTAAAAGCTTTGGCTTTTTCCTTAGCCTCTAGCTCAAGTCTGGGTTCTAAATGTCCTCATTGTAAGTGTTATTTATTCTTCCTGGGAAATCTGAAGGTCAAATCTGTTAAAAGAAACAAAACCTCAACAGCCTTTCTGTGTGCCTGTTGTGTGGGGGTACACAAAAATGACAGACATAGTCGCTGCTCTCCAGCCTCATGTGGCATCTTTGTGTGGTCAAGGCAGGGATGACCACATGGCCTTTTGCCTAGAACAGCCTTGGTTCCTGTTAGTAACAGCCTCCTGTTTGCCCTTGGGCACCCTGGTATAAATGATCAGCTCTCCGGTCACCCTAAACAAAGCCTGAGGTCATAACCCCTGTTACTGCTCTAAGCACTCTGCAAATACCAGTTCTTCTAATTGTCCTCATTTTATGAGGTTGGTGCTATTTTCCTCCCGTTTCACAGAGAGGGAAATGGAGGCACCGAGCAGTGAAGTAACTAGCTTAAGGTCACACAGCCACGAAGGCTCAGGGCTACTAGCATTTGAAGCCAGGTCATCTGGTGCCAGAGTTCTCTCACTCAACCACGACCTCAGAGAGAACTTCTCTAAGACGCCTTCCCTGACCCCATGCTGGGGGCTAGGTGTGTCTCCCCCTCCCCCTTCCCGGAGCCACAGACATATCTCACGGACTGCTGTGATGTGGTTTTGTGACAGTAAGACAGCAGCCGGGTCTGAATCTCTTTGCCTGTCCCTCATGCCTGGCATAGCTCCTGGGGCCGAATAAAACCTCTGGAAATGCTTTTCCACCCAAGGGCTGCAGGTTTTCCAGGGCCGGGGCTGGCATGGCCCCTCCCTGTGTTTTCTTCCTCCAGTCCTTGTGGCAGCCGGGATGCCAGCCCCCGGGAGCAGATGTAGCTGCCTGGAATTCCTTCCCAAGGCTTCTTATCAATTTCCAGAGCAGCCTGGAGTGGGCGAGAGGGGGTCAGGGACACTGGGGGCTGTTCTGGGAAAAGCTGGAATGCCATCGGGGAGCCCTACCTGGGGAGGGGCCGGAGGCGGGGGACGGTGTTGGGCAGGGAGGGCTCAGCTGTCACATTCCTCAGGCTCACAGAAAGCTCCCCTGGGTGCCTTGTCCTTATTTAGGCAGGAGATGTCTGCTGACTCGGGCCTGTGGGATGCCATTGCAGGCTGGCTCACCGGCGGGTGGGGCAGGGTGGGGCGCAGTAGGGGTGCACACCCCGAGCCAACTCAGCTGGTTCTCTGGGTAGGCAATCCCATCAGACCCAGATCCGCAGGTTGAGAAGTTCAACCCCTAGGGAGAAAAATCACTCTCTAAGTAATAACAAAAATAGTAGCTACCATTCATGGGGTACCTACTATGTGCAGGGCTCCATGGTAGGCTGGTCTCTAAAGCTCCAGGAGATGAGTTTCTCCTGTTCACTGCCTTACCCCCAGATGTGGCCCCGGACCTGGCACACAGCAGGTGCTTAGAAAATACTGGTCACGATCGAATGAATATATACTTCACATGCTACAGTTCCTCGCAAAAATTCTAGTGGCAGCTAAGTGCTATATTAACCCATTTTACAGGGAAGGAAACTGAGACTTGCAGAAGTTCCATGACTTGACAAAGGTCACACGGCTTGGAAGTGGGGGAGCTGGGGTTTGAAAGCAGGTCGTCTGAGTCCAGCACTAAACAATGCTTCCGTCTTCTGTTTTGGGGTTTCTCCCTTTATGGGCTGTGGGAGTTGGGTGTGTTACTTACCCTTTTCATTCTTTTTCTTTTTATTGATTTTAGACAGAGAGAGAAAGGGAGGGAGAGAGGGGAAGAGAGAGAAAGAGAGAAACATCAATTTGTTGTTTCACTTATTTGTACATTCATTGGTTGATTCTTGTATGTTCCATGACCAGGGATCGAACCTGCAACCTCGGCGCATCGGGATGACGCTCTAATCAACTGATCTACCTGGCCAGGACCCCTTTCACTCTTAGTTTTCCTATTTGTAAATTGGGAATTGATAGTGCTATCTATCTTAGAGACCGTCGTGGGGACTAAATGAGATATGACATGAGATATGCAAATGTCTTAGCATTGTGCCCGGCACACACTATGCTCTTGACAGGTATTGCCTGTTAATGATGGGGATGGGCCCCAGGGGAATTCGGCATCCTCCTGGCTGCACTGGACCCAAGGAGCAGACTGGACAAAAGACGAGGCCACTCTCCAGCAGGCTCTGTCCCCTCCCGAGGCACAGTGACAGTCACAGCCATTGGGAGGGGGCCACTCCCAGGCTGCCTACCAGGTTCCCGGAGCAAGGGGCTGGAAGCGGTCTGGGGCTTCCCCCTCTGTGGATACCCAGTACACGGTCATTTTCTTGTGTCGCCTTCATTGCCCAGGGTTTCCATGAGCACCTACTACGTGCCCATGCCTGGGCAGTTTCTGCAGAGGACGCAGAGGCAGGGCCTACTGCCCCCTTTGGAGGTGCCTGTGGCCACACTGTGGAATGTTGGGAGAAATGTGGATTCTGGAGCCGCTGTTCCTGGCTGGCTGTGTGCTCTTGGGCAAGTTGTTGGAAGACCGAGAGCCTCAGTTTCCTCATCTGTACCCTGAAGATGATAACAATATTCTTTCTCTTGTAAGGTGGTTGTTTGGATGAAATGATAAAATGTGTGTAAGCACTTAGAACAAGTCCTGTCACATGGTAAGTGACCCTTCTAACATGCCTGTGACAGAGTAACCATCACAAGGCTTACATTCAGTTATTAGAAGTGGTCACACAGGCATCTCTGGGCCTGTTTCTTCATCCTGTTACTGTGCTGTTAATAAAAGAGAGGAGGTGCGTTCTGAGGGTCCTTCCAGGTCTGTGAGTCTCACAGTTGAGCATGTGCAATCCAGCCAACACAAGGTTTACCTAACATATTTTCCGAGCACCTGCTGCGTGCAGCCTCTGTTCTCGTGGCAGGGGCGCAGCAGCAAGGCTTCTGCCCCTTCTGGGGCTCACAGGCTCGTGAGAGGGAGATAAAGCAACGTGGCAGCTACATGCAGGGGACTGGAAGAGCGGGGGCCTGGTGGTCAGGGCAGGCTTTCCCGAGGAAGGGTCCTGAAGGATGAAGAGGAGTTCACCCAAGAAGAGGTGAAGGCTGAGGGTAGGGAAAAGAGTTCCCCGGAGAGGAAACAGCAAGTGTAAAAGCCCCAGAGGTGGAAAGAGTAGGGCACATGTGAAGATCTAGAATTTTCTGGCCACCTGGAGGGCTGAGTTTGGCTGGAGCACGGTTGTGAAGTTGGATGCATGCTTTCATGTTACCCCTCAGGCACTGGGATACTGGGATACTGTTTGGACTTAAGCAGAGGGTCAAGATCAAGTTTATTGGGCATGGCCTCTGGGAAAGGCTTCCTGGGCCAGATGGGGCGTAAGAAGGAAAATTTACATCCAGAGTTAGTATTCAGCTGGACACTCCAGTAGCATAATGCCGGTTGTTAAAGGTCTGAAATACTCCAGTTTGTACCAGTTTGTAACCAGCAGCTCCCCTGAGCCCAGTAAGTGCTCCTCCCACCCCATTACTGCCCTGTTCACCTGGCCGCCTGCCCAGGACCTTGACTTCCCCGGGACCCAGCATCTAGTTAACCACCTGGCCCAGCAGGGGGCGCCCACACCGTTTTCATTGGTTGATTGCTCCCCCCAACCCAACCAGAGCAGTTGCTAGATATTTTTAATATCACCCCAATGCCTGCGTTTCAGTTGGGCCTTTCAGCTCCAAGAAAAACAAGGGGACATCAGATAGAGCAGGACCAGCTCAGAAAACCCAAGTCTTAACCCAGTTCTTGCCCTCTTCCTTCAGGGTCTCAGGGGTTAGACTGGAATGCCCCCTGGGGCCCATCATGCACTGGCTGACACAGCTTGGGGGTCAGACCAGGCCCTCCGTCTGGCCCCAGCCCTTGCACTTCCTGATATGTGGTTGCCTTTCGGCCACACTGCCTCTGGAGCCTGGTTTCCTTGTCTATTTAGTGGTTGTAATAATATCTACCCCTTAGGGTTGTTGTGAGGAATAAATTGAACCCTATCTCTAAAAGTCCTAGCACCGATAGGTGCTAGGTTTCTACACTCGTAATGAATTATTTTGAAATAGGGGACTGTATGCACGTTCAGAAGTTCTAAAAGGGTTGACCATGAGGTTCCAGGTTGGACTGCAGGGCCCAGTCCCATGTGGGGACAAAGAGCAAGGCCAGAGGTCCCCTCCCTATTGTACTGCTTTCCAAAGCACAGCCAGGCCTCCAGGCGGTTCTCAGGCCCCCATGGACCAGCCTTTGATGGGGCAGTAGGAGGTTTCCCTGCTGGCAAGCACAAGCCTGGGGCCCTCCCTCTCAGATGGGCAGGGTGAACCCTGGGGATGTGGAGGACTCAGGGCCTCGCTGTGGCCCGGGCTGGGTTATGGCCAGTCTCGGCTGCTGGGCCCTTCCGTAGAGCAGGCGTGAACTGAAGCAGCTCGCAGATGCGTGGGTCAGCCAAGGCTCTGGGGCCAGACAGACCTGGGTGCACATTCCAGCTGGCTCTGGCGCTTCCTAGCTCCGAGCCTCAGGCAAGTGATTTTCTGAGCCTTTGCTGCTTCTCCTGTACAGTGGGTTTTCTGGGGGGTGACAGGAGGTCGCACAGGTTGCTTTAGGTTCCTTTGGTTGCCATCACAAATTACCACAAATTGGGTGGCTTAAAATGACACACAGGTATTGTCTTACAGTTCTGAAGGTCAGAAGTGTGAAATCGGTTTCGTCAGGCTAAAGTCAAGGTGTTGCCAGGGCTGGTTCCTTCTGGAGACTCTGACAGGAGAATCCAGTCCGTTTCAGCTTCTTCATGCCCACCCGCATTCCGTGGCTTGTGGCCCCTTCCTCCGTCTTCAAAGCCTGTTGCCCCAGTCTCTGCTCCTATCCTCACCTCGCCTTTTCTCTGTGGTCACGTCTCCCTCCACCTTCCTCCTCCATGGACCCTGCCACTACATTTAGGGCTTGCCGTTGTTACCCAGGATAATCCTTGCATCTCATGACCCTTAACTGAATCACATTTGCTAAGCCTCTTTTGCCATATAGGGTCACATTCACAGGCTCCAGGGCTTAGGACCTGGGTTTCTCTGGGGCCATGATTCAGCCAACCACATAGGTCAGGTGTCTGGCACACAGTGAGCACTCAGAAAACAGCTACTCTGTTACTTTGCTCCCTCTTCCTAGGCTGGGGCGGGGGTCACACACTCAGTCATACATGAAAGAGACTTCCCCGCCAGACTGGTGGCCTGAGGGGGTGTGTCCCCTCCTCCAACTAGAACAAATCCACTAAGTTTTTCCAAACACTCGCCCAGGGCTTACTATTGCCCAGCCCTGCTTTATGTACAATTTAAATGTTTTTTTTTTTAAGATTTTATTTTATTTATTTTCCGAGAGAGGAGAAGGGAGGGAGAAAGAGCAATGTTTGGTTGCCTCTCACATGGCCCTCACTGGGGACCTGGCCCGCAACCCAGACATGTGCCCCGACTGGGAATCGAACCAGGACCCTCTGGTTCCCAGCCCACGCTCAATCCACTGAGCTACACCAGCCAGGCTGCTTTACGTACAATTTAATTCTCTCTATGCTTCCAACAGCCCTGGGCAGTTGGGGCTGTCCCTGTCCCCAGGTTACAGGTGAAGACATGAGAGCCCAGAGAATGCGTGGGGGTCACTCACAGTCACATAGCTGTGCTCCTGGCCACTTCGAAATACCAGAATTGTAACAGCAGGTTTTCGTTTTAAATTTCCAAAGTTCTTGATGGTGAAGCCATGTTATTTTAAACTATCTTATACATTTATGTCTATACTATATCACATAAAATAACAAGCTACACACTATAAACACGTGACCCACCGGATGGGCTCTGCCCTGCCCGGTAGCCTTCTGTCTCTTCTGCCCTCACAACCTCCCGGCTGGTCTCATTTCTCCCACCAGACCACGTCCTTCCAGGGAAGGAGCGGGCCTGGCTCAGCGCTCACTGTGGTAGTAACAGCGGGCGACTGGCTCAACCTCTCTGCGTCTCAGTGTTCTCATTTGGGACACGGCCGTGATACCTCCTCACAGGGCAGTAGGAACCCGTAGGTTAGTTTCCATGTTCTCCTATTAGAAGCAATGGTCATGGATCCATATGTATGCACGAAAACAATCAAACTCTTAGAAGGAAATGTAGGAGTAAACCTTATGACCTTGGGTTAGGAAAAGCCTTCTTAGCTATGGGCCCAAAAGCACAGGCAGTAAAAGAAACAAAGAGAGAAATTGGATTTCATTACACAAAAATGTGAATGCTTCAAAGGCTTCTATCAAGAAAGTGAAAAGACAGCCCACAGAATGGAAAAATGTTTGCAAATTATGTGTCTGATAGGGGACTTGTATCTAGAACATATAAAAAACTGTTACAACTTAATAATAAAAAGATAAAATAAAACCAATTAAAAATAGACAAGGCTCTGAGTAGACATTTCTCCTAAGAAGACATATAAATGGCCATAAAGCACATACAAAGATGCTCTGCATCATCAGCCGTCAGGGAAATGCACATCAAAACCACCTCACAAGTCACGAGTGTGACGGAGACAAGAAACACGGGCCATACAAGTGTTGGTGAGCGTGTGGAGAACACAGAATGCTCGTACGTTACCGACGGGATTGTGAAATGGGACAGCTGCTTTGGAGCCAGTTTGGCAGTTCTTCAAAAGGTCATATGTAGAGTTGTCACATGACCCAGCAATTCCACTCCTAGGTATATACCCAAGAGAAATGAAAACAGGCATCTACACAAAAACCGGGCCGTTACGTGCCAGCAGACAGGGGTGACGGACTGATCTAGTACTGATACAGCGGGCGGACCATGAAACAATGTCTAGGTTCTACAAGCGTGGGTATTTACATCCTAATTTGTTGGCAGTCCATGGAATTTTGGAAGGGAATTGCTGGTAAAGCCTTTTGTGAGCATTGTTATAATAACAAAAACTGTAGTTACAATGAGAGCCAGTATTTGTCAGGTGCTGAGTTGATGTTAGGCACTTTTATGTTATCTCATTTCAGACTCCCAGTTATTTTGTGAAGCAATCATTATCACCCCTACTTCCCAGTTAAGGAAACTGAGGCCAGAGAGCAAAGGTCAGGCAGTGCTATGATTTGGACTTGAGCTTGTGCCCTTAACCCTCTGGGCGAGGGCCTCCTGGGCAGGGACTTAGCACGCGTTTGCCAAATGGAGCCCGGGGGTGGGGTGGGGAGGAAGGTCCTGTCGCCCAGGGCTCCCTACCTGGGCCCTTGCCGGCATCCTTGAGGAGGTCGAGTTCTTTCTCCCCGGGAGCTCTCTGGGCGGGTGGCTAGACAGCCCAGCCGTGTCTCTCCTTGGTTTACTGGGACCTGATTGTTCTGGGGGCAGAGGCCATGCAGAGCCAGGACGAGGGGTTATTTTGGGAGAGGGCAGGGCGGTGGCATCTGAAGCATCCCCAGGTCAGGAAGACGCTTGGCAGCGCCGTCCCTGCCAGGCACCTCCGCAGCCTGCAGATTATCTGCCTCTGTCCTCCAAGGCGACCGTGGACACCTTGTTCCAGAGGGGTTTTTTCTAATTTTAAAGTGAGCACATCAGTGGCATTGAGTGCATTCAGGGTGTTCTTTCGGTCTTCTCCCAAAAAACCATGCTTCTTATTTATTTCGTTAACAAGCCCCTCTCTAGCACTTCCTGGGACCTGACCACTGTTCTAAGGGCCATGTGGCCATTCGTTCATTCATTTCTTACAGCTTTCCCCCCAGGCGGGCACTGCTATTATCGCCACTTTACAGGGGAGGAGTCGGGGGCTCCAGGGGACTCCGACTTGCCCGAGGGCATAAGAAGCAGAGCCTGGACCTGCACCCAGGCAGCCTGGCCAGGGCCGCCCCTCCTGGCCACCCCACTCTGTGCTCCAGAGGCTTGGCTCCACACCCCTGTTCATCTGTTGGTTTTTCAGAGGTGTTGCGTGGTTGACTTGGCAGGGATAAATTAGGGTCGTATTCATCGCCATCCCCCGTCCCAGCACGTGGAAGACCTGGCCAGAGAGAGTGGCAAGAGGGCTCGGTGTAATGGGTGAGAGCTTGGGCAGATTCACGCTCTGGCTGTGTGATCTGGAGAAAGTGGCTCCGCCTCTCTGAGGTCGCAGGTAAAAAGGCGGCCGTGGCACAGAGCTGGGCACAAAGTGCTCTGCAGATAATCGATTATCGTTACTAAATGACAGTAGTAGAAGAGGCAGTTGTTGAGTGAACACATTAGAACAGAGGTCGACAAATGTTTTCTTTAAAGGCTGGAGTGTAAATATTTTTGGCCTGGCAGGTCGTACGGTCTCTATGGCAACTACTTAATTCCAGACAATATAAACAAATGGGTATGGCCATGTTCCAATGAAACTTTATTTATATGGACACTGACATTTGACTTTCATGTAATTTTCACGTGTCAGAAAATATTACCCTTTTAGGTCTTTTTTTCAACTGTTTAAAAATATAAAAACCGTTATCGGCACACAGGCGTCAGGAAACAGGCGGCGGCTGGCTTGGCCTCCCACCGTGGTTTGCTGCCGGTCTCTGCAAAAGAACGGGAGTTCTATGGGGATTTTTGGATGCTGGGTTTGTTCTTGTGTCCACAGTGCCCAGAATAGTGCCTACTATGTAACAGCCACTCCATGAGGTTGTATTAAATGAACAAATCCGTAGGTAGAAGGGTCTCGAGCTGGGGGAAAGAGCATTCCAGGAGGGGGAACAGCCTGAGCAAAGGGGTGGTGTCGGGGTGGGTAAGTCCTTGGCGCACAGAAGCCGTCGGGGCCTGGGGGAGACAGCTGGGCAGCAGGGCTGGCTACGGGAGAGGGAGTGGGTGCCCTCAGAAGGGGCTCCCTGGGGTTTAGACCCTGCCTCTACCCCTGAACCACCAGCCTTATTTTTAACCCTGCTGACGAAAGGTGAGAAAGATAATCCGAATGAAATCAAGAAGAGTGCCTGATCCCTGCCCCATGCACTGCCCCAGTTTCTGCTCTGTCCCTTCCC
The DNA here is from genome assembly GCA_004026765.1 of Micronycteris hirsuta. Lineage (NCBI taxonomy): Eukaryota > Metazoa > Chordata > Mammalia > Chiroptera > Phyllostomidae > Micronycteris > Micronycteris hirsuta. Next base: position 72,296 of record PVJI01005362.1, on the reverse strand, counting down.
GCCAGCAGGGCCAGAGCTGCCTGGAGACCCTCCCCCAGGGGCATGGGCCCAGACCCCAAGAGCACTCACAGCAGAAGAAATGTCCGCGTTTGCCTAGCAGGGCTGGGGCTCAGGGAGGGACCCTGGGGCGTAAAGAGAAATGCTCCAGGCTCCGGGGCTGGAGCAACCTGGGAACGCCCAAGACAGAGCTTGATTTTCCGTCTGTCCAGCACGCACTTCTCAAACGTTAGTGAGTAGCAGAAGCTTCTGGAGAGCTTATAAGACACAGATTCCCGGGCATCTCCAGCTGAATCAGAAATTGATTCAGTAGGTCTGGGGTGGAGCCCCAGAATCTGTATTCCCAACAAGCTCCCAGATGAAGAGGGGGGTTGAGGGGGGTGCACCACACTGTGAGTGGCACTGAGCAAGAAGCAAGACCCTCTGGGAAACAGCAGTTCTGCCTGCCCTTCACCCTGGGCGCTGCCAGATGCACCCCATCAAGACCGCCCCAGGCCCAGGGTCTGGAGCTCAGTAATTTAGACTTTAGACTTTGCAGCACCATAGGGGGCCTTGCAAAGATTTTAAGCAACAGGTGTAGCCGTTGGCTGTAAGGCTCACCACACCTCAAGGTGCCGCTGCCCGCGATCAGTTGTAGGGAGGCGGGGATGGGGGTGGGGGCTTTGCAGGAAGAGTGACGGAAGGATGGAAGGATGGGCAAACTCAAGAGCCATAGAGGGAGCAGAAGAGACAGGAGGGGGTGATTGACAGCTGTGGATGTTGAAAGGAGATGAGGGTGCGGGGGGCAGGGGGCAGGAGAACCCTGGGACTCCTGGCTTGAAGGCTGGGGTGCTGGGGAGCCATACCAGAAACCTGAGGCATGGAAGAGGGGGGCTGAGAAAGGAGTCAGGCTGATGGGCACGACCGAGGAGTGTGCTGTGGGGCCACCCCGCCCTCAAGCCCATCCTGGCTCCGTGGAGGGCCCGCAGATGAACCCCAGAACCTTCCAGGGCTCCGTGTGAAGGCTGAGACTGCAGCCTGAGGAGCCCTGCTGCACAACAGAGCACCAGGAAACCAGCCTCACCCGCTCACATGACCAAAAAAGGACATTTCTCAGCTGGAAGGTTTGCCCAGCCCTGTCCCTGCTCCCCCCACCTGGGGTTTCAGGTTTCCAGGGAAGCGTCTCTGAAAAGCTGAGAACTTTGAATCACCCGTCCCCACAGACCGGCAAACCTGAACCTGCATGCCACACTGAGTTGGATGTCACAAGTGTCTTCTCCTTCACCTCTTTCTTCTCCTTCACCACCACCATCACCACCATCATCATCATCATCATCATCACTCAGCCCCGTCCTGGGCTACACATTTTCATATGCTGCCTCTCAGTTTTCACAGCAACTCCAAGAGGGTCTGACAGATGAAGAAACTGAGGCACAGAGAGGCAAAGCCACTGACCCAAGGTGCTAGAACCCCGAGGGGCTGGACCAAGGGTGAGGAGAGCAAAGCGACTCATGCAAACGCAGGGTCCGAGCCGACCTTTATTTATGTTTGTTCATGGCGTATTCATCGAGGAGTTTTTTGCTTGAATTTTGACTTTTAAAAAGATTGCCTTAAAATATGATTTATCTAGATTACCAAGGTTTTTTGGCTTCCCCCTCAATTCAGAGTCTGAGGTGAATGACTCAACCTGGCCCCAGCCTTGGCGAGGCCAAAATTGGAACCCGGGGTTACTGACAGCAAAGCTATGCTCTTCACTGTCCCCTGTGCTGCCCCCCCTGCCCACACATATGCGCATGTGTGGCTTCAGTCAGTACACTTTCACTCAATAAAATATTCCTGTAGCAGCTCTGGCTGGTGTAGCTCAGTAGATTGAGCACCAGCCTGCAAAGCAAAGGGTCATCGGTTCGATTCCCAGTCAGGGCACATGCCTGGTTGCCGGCCAGGTCCCCTCTGGGGGCATGCAAGAGGCAACCGCACACTGATGTTTCTCTCCCTCTTTAAAAAAAATAAAAAGTACTCCTGTAGCAGTACCGCAGAGTGGAGAGGCCAGAAGCTTGGGAATCAGATGGTTCTGGACTTGAACTCCACCACTCACTATTGAGTGGAAACGCAGCCTGTGGTTAAGGACACAGTCTAGATCCCAGAATGCCTTGCTGCAAAATCTCATTCTGTCACCCGCTGGCTGTGTAAGTTTGCGTGACGTGCTTAAAACACTCCTGTGCCCTGGATTTCTCCTCTGTAGGGAGGGATGGACATAGTTCTGGGGAGTTGCTGGCGCTGCTTTTTCTTCTGAGTGAGAAGGTTTTTATAAACCCACATGCCACTCTCGATTGTACTGTATTATATAAATACCTATACACCTCAAAATCCAGCGATAGAGTGAAAACTCCGCGATATAGAATTAGATATATTTTTTAAAAAATCCATGATACAGTGAAGCTGCAGTAAGTGAACAGCGATATAGCGAGGGACGATTGTACATCTTTATTTTTACTAGGCTCTAACTGAAATTTAGCATTTTCTTCAATTATGGGAATAAGCAATAAACTCCAACAGTATTAGCAGTCTCTGTGACTTTGTCACCAGTAGAAGTCACATATATTTTCATGTCACGTTACTGTTGCAGGCATCCTTGAAATATCTACACTTGATCTTAGCCAAAAGGCCGCAAAGCGATCTTGAAATATCTTTTATACTAATCTGTACTTTAAAATTATTGTAGATAATAGAGCTGCTAGACATTTTGTTTAATGTATTAATAAAGGCATATTGGATTATAAATTTGTTCTTTTAAGTATTTTGGCAACAGTGTGTCAATATAATTGCATCCTTTTGTAATCTTATGTCTTTTTATACCTTTTAAAACGTTTTGAGAAGGGGTCAATAGGTGTTGCTGGATGCTGAAGGGGTCTGTGACACAGGAAAGATCAAATACCCTGTTCAGGGGCTTTGGCCTCTTCTGTCTTTTACCGTCAGCAGGAGACAAAGAAAGGAAAGAGAGGATCGTAGGAGAGGTTTCCATGGGCCAGGCCTGGAAAGAGCATACATCACCTCTTCCCACAATGCCTTGGCTAAGACTCAGCCTGACCATACCTAGCTGCAAGGGAGGCGGGGAAATGTCATCTGTCTGTGTGCCCAGAAAGAAGAGGAAATGGTCTGGGGAATGCACAGCAGTGTGGACTGCAGGGCTCAGTAAATATTCACTGACAGCCTGAGTGCTCTGTCCAGGGTGTCTCTGTGAGCTGGGGAGAAGGGGCCGAGGGCTGGTTCTCCGGAGGGATCCTGAGTTTCCATCATGTTGTCTCCTAGGACAAGCCATGCCAAGGCCAAAGCTGAGGCTGCAGAGCAGGCCGCTGTGGCTGCCAACCAAGAATCCAACATTGCCCGCAGTTTGGCCAGGGAGCTGGCTCCAGACTTCTACCAGCCAGGTAGGGCCAGCCAAGGAGGGAACAGGCAGGACGGGGTCGGGGGAGGTCCCTGGAGGTGGACATTTTTCATTTTCTTTGCTGGAAAGCTGACGTGCCCAAGTAGGCTCACGATTGCCTGTGAGTTCTAGAAACTATGGGGCGTGGCGCAAGCATGGGATGGTATGACACCAGGGACTCACATGGAGATTGTGGTGGGGGTGTCAGAGGCCCCTGTTTGTGGGCTGGCCCCACTCTCGGCTGCCTCTTCTTCCTGAGAAATGAGGCCGCAGAGTAAGGAGGACCTCCTGCCTCTGACCCAGACCTGGAACTTGGATAGAGTGGTGGGAGCCCCTCAGAGTGGGATATTGTTTGTCTGTGCACGAAATGTTTTAAGGTGAGTGGCACAATTAGATTTGTTTTCTGAACATCAGAGCTTGGAACACGGAACTGTGCCTGGGGAGGCTGGGTCGCATCTGGTTCCAGCGCTCCGCTTGCCGGTCCCAGGAAGAATTACGCTGGCTGGCTCTGCCTTGGCAGGGGTGGGGGAGGGGGGTGCACAGCAGTAGCTGTGCGACTGACCCTGCATTTTTTCACCCAATTTTTTAAAAGATTTTATTTATTTATTTCCAGAGAGAGGGGAAGGGAGAAAGAGAGAGAAAGAAACAGCAATGTATGGTTGCTCCCCACATGGCCCCCACGGCGGACCTGGCCCTCAACCCAGGCATGTGCCACGACGGGGAATCGAACCGGGACCCTCTGGTTCCCAGCCCGCGCCCAATCCACTGAGCTACACCAGGGCCAATTAACCCTTTTATTAGGTGTGATTAGAGCAAGTTTTCAGATGAGGGAATGGAAAGAGACCAGTGTCACCATTAAGAACATAAAGTCAGGAGCCAGACTCCCTGGGTCCTAGTCCTCACTCTGTTCTTTGTCAGCTGGGTGACTTTGGGCGAGTGACTTCATCTCTCCGAGCTTCTGTTTCTTCCTCGGTAAAATGGAGGTTGACGGCACCGACCTCGTAGGGTTATTAAAACTATTAAGTGAGCTCATATTTGGAAATTGCTTCAAACAGAGCTTGGCACACGGCAGATGGTGGGTAAGCGCTGGCTGGGTAAATAAATGAGGGTCAGCGAGGTTAAGCAGCTTGCCCAGGATCTCCCAGTGGTGGGGCCGCGATTCGAACTCATCCTCCCGGTGTTACGACCCCTGGCAGGTCCAGAGTATCAGAAGCGCCGACTGCTGCAGGAGATCCTAGAGAACTCCGAGAGCCTGCTGGAACCCCCCGACCGCGGCCCCGGCGCCGCCGGCCTCCCGGAGCGGCCTCGCGAGAGCCCGCAGCTGCACGAGCGCGAGACCCCTCGGCCCGACGGTGGCCCCCCGTCGCCGGCCGCGACACCCCCTCAGCCCAAGCGGCCGCGCCCGGGGGCGGCCAAGGACGGCCTGCTGAGCCCAGGCTCCTGGAACGGCGAGTCCGGCCCCGAGGGCAGCCGTCCGGTCACGCCGTCCGGCGGCCGCCGCACCCCAGCGCGTCCCGCCACCGAGCACATGGCCATCGAGGCGCTGCAGGCGCCGCCCGCGCCCCCGCGGGAGCCGGAGGTGGCGCTGTACCGTGGGTACCACAGCTACGCCGTGCGCACGGCCCCCTCCACGCCGCCGCCCTTGGAGGAAGAACCCCTGCCCGAGGTCTCCGAGTCTGACTCCGCGCCCTCGACCCCGGCCACCGCCCCAGTGCAGGTCCCCGCGCCTCGGGCCCCGGAGCCGGCGCCCGAGCCCCCCGCCAAGCTGGAACCCAAGCCCATTGTCCCCAAAGCCGAGCCCAAGGCCAAGGCCCGCAAGACTGAGGCCCGAGGGCTCACCAAGGCTGGGGCCAAAAAGAAGTCTCGGAAGGAGGCAGCGCTGGCGGCCGAGGCCGCGGTGGAGGTGGAGGAGGTGAGGCAGTTGGCAGAAGGAGGTGCCCAAGGCCGGGTCTTTACAGGTGGCTGAGCTTCAGGCAGGATTGGGTGAGGGTGACTTGGTGGGGAGGGTGGCGGGACAGGACTGAGCAGGGGGAGACCCCAGCAGGGATGTGGGCTTAGTCAAGTGCAGCCTGATCCCCTGTAGATTTGGGGGCATAAATTGCACTGCAGTGGGGCAGGGGGCTGGCCTTTTTACCTGTTACCTGGTCAGCAGGGGGCAGTTCTTTGGAAAAGGGAGCAGCTGGAAGCCCTAAGCAGCTGGGGGTGGAGTGGGTGCACCTGCAGGCAGGGTCAGGGCATTCCCAGCGGGCACCAGCAGCCTGCTACAAGGTGTAGCAGGGTGGCAGACCTGGGCCTCCAGGCTTGTGAGAGGTGGCCGGGAGCTAGGGATTGCCCCAACAGTGAGTGAAGCGAGGCTCCTGGGACTGATGAGAGCGGCCCTGGAGGAATCAGTGGGGAAGGCCACATTCCTGGGCCCCACGCCCCCCATGTGCTTTGGGACATGCCCTTGCCCCCCTCTAGACTGTGAGTGGTTTGGTTAATTATTTTCAAGAGTTCTTCCAGCTCCCGTGGCTTGCTGTCCGGGTGCTGGTCCCAGCAGGGAGCAAAACAGGAAGGCGCTCTCAGGAGGGTCCTTCTGGAAGCCCCTGCTCCTTTGCCCGCCCTGCTGGAGCGGGGGCGGGGCGGGGGCGGGGCGGGGGCGACTCAGAGGCCGCGGGCACCCAGGCAGCTGCTCTCCGTGCTCCCAGGTTCCCAACACCGTCCTCATCTGCATGGTGATCCTGCTCAACATCGGCCTGGCCATCCTCTTCGTCCACCTCCTCACCTGACCCTCATCTACCAGGTACGCTGGGAGGAGCGGCGGGAGCCCATAGAAGGTTCTGGGCGCCTGGGTGTTGGAATGCTGCATAAAAGGGCCTGCTGCCCACCGGGCCTTTGTCCTGCGGTTCATGGAGGCCCGTCCCCGTTGGAGGCAGGGCCTGGAATGTGGCTTTGACGGATCATAGGAGGGAGGCCCAGCGTGCACACACACACACACACACATGCGCGCACACACACACACACACACACACACACACGCCCCTCGTGGGCTCAACATTCGCAGAGCACCTGCTTTCTGTCCGGTGAGCCCTGGGGGCTTCGCTCACTTACTCATTTGCTTGACCGACATTTACGGGGCAACTGCTTGGCTGGGGTGTAGGGACGCAGCAGGGACTCACTCCTGTCCTGAGAAACGGGGTGGGGGGGACACAGTGGGAGCAAACCCTCAATTTACAGTCATTCAGTAAAAGTCCTGGGGCTCAGATGTCAGGCAAAACTTTTCTTGTCCCTTTCCCCCAAGACCCTCACAGGTCAGGGCTGCGTTCACCTGGGGTGGCCAGACCCTCCTCTCCTGCTGCCCTTCCTCCCTTGCCCCCCC